>JAXCLQ010061192.1:0-16208 GCA_035584115.1 Cedrela odorata | reverse complement strand
TATATATATATATATATTCTTAGCCCACTTAAATTTTATTTTAATTTATAATCTAAAATTTCAAAAATAACCTTGTTAACCATAAATCTCATTTCTACCCTTCATTTCTACTACATTTTTCAAACTTACAAAAATAAGTTCATACATCTACAAAAGAAATCACAGGTGTTACAGAGTGTTGATACTACACTTTTTATTAAAACCAAAGATGATGATATCATTTTTGGAAGTACAAATGAGTCATTGTGCATTGAGTTTTCAAATCTTATGAAATGTGAATTTGAAATGAGCATGATGGGAGAATTAAATTTCTTTTTAGGACTTTAAATTAAACAAACAAATGGTGGAATTTACATCTCCCAATCAAAGTATATCAAAAAACTTTTAAGAAAATTTGATATGATAGAGGGCAAATCCACTCAAATTCCTATGAGCACTTCTACTTCATTAGACAAAGATGAAAAAAGAAAGAGTATAGATCAAAGGTTATATAGAGATATGATAGGATCATTATTTTATTTAACCGCCTCTAGACCCGATATTCTTTATAGAGTGTGTGTATGTGCGGGATTTCAATCCAATCATAAAAACTCACATCTTATAGCAGTAAAACGAATTTTCTAATATTTAAGAACGACACCCAATCTATGATTATTTTATCCAAAGGATGGTAAGTTTAGTTTAAAAGGCTACTCAGATGCCAATTATGGAGGATGTAAAGTAGATAGAAAAAGTACAAGCGGTACTTGCTACTTTCTTAGAAACGCCTTAGTATCATGGTTTAGCAAGAAGCAAAACAACGTTGCACTTTGCACTAGTGAAGCAGAATACATATCCATAGGTAGTTGTTGTGCACAACTTTTATAGATTAAATACCAATTGCAAGGTTATGTATTAGATCTTAGCAAAATCCCGATTCTGTGTGATAACACGAGTGCCACAAATCTAACCAGAAATCCAGTTCATCACTCTAGGACTAAGCACATAGAAATTTGTCATCATTTCATTAGAGACCATGTTAATAAAGGAGATATTTGCTTAGAGTATATAAACAGAAATCTCCAATTAGCTGAAATTTTCACGAAACCACTTGATAGAGATTGTTTTTGTGCAATTAGAACAGAACTAGGAATGATGGAAATTGTTTGAACATTGTTGAGTACTTCCTATCTATGTGTGCAACTGGTAAAATTTAGTTACTAGAACGAATCGGATCGATATGCCATTGAAATCGTATTGATACCTTCATGTGTCACTATGTTAATATCGACACATTCTCTTGACATATCGATATTGGAACTCATTTCCAGTAAGTATCGATATCCTTTCTTTTAGATTGATACCTTGCATCCAAACAATAAATAATCACGTGAATTTTGAAATTTTTGAAAGCTAAGTTGTCAACAGCCAAAATTAAATGCTTATTAAATGTCAAACCCAAATTTGAATCTGCTTTTATGTATCGATACACTCAACCCAATGTTTCGACACTTGTACTTAAATGTCAGAACGTATCGATCCCTCTTCAAGAAGAGATCGATCTATCTCTTTAGATCTAGGAACAGATAGATACATTATTCAAATGTATCGATACTTTTACGCGACTTCACGTTCAAATTACACTCAAAATCCAAACATATCGATATCTTTTCAGATTTAAAAAACCTCTCTTGCTCAAACCCTAGAAAATCCTTTCTCACTCAGATCACTCAATCTATTTCGAAAATGCCTAGAACTAAAAATCTATAAGTGGGTCAATGGAAAAGGCATAGGACAAACTCAGCATCGACCTCAAACCTTGATTTCCCAACTCAAGAGGCAGAGGATCGATACCTGCTCTCTTATCTCAACCGTAAGGTCTCTCCAGGCCAGGTAATTGATTTCCCATTCTTGGAATCAATAAATTTTCCTTATTTGCGTCATTTTGAGGAATCTGGATGGCTTGATTTTCTTCAACAAAGAGGAAAATGTTTTAACACTCTTGTCAAAATATTTTACTCAAATTTGGATGCAAGGCATCCACATACTGAAAGAATGAAGATGACCGAATTTCAAACACTTATCTGAGGCCATACCTACACCGTCAATGCAGAAATCATTTCTCGAGTCACCAACATTCCTGACGGTGGTCATTTCTACCTAACTAGTCACTTCCAACCCCTTGAGACCTGCAAAATTATTTTCAAGAACCCAAACATGGCTGAAGTGGACTACAAACCAGTGCATATCAGACTTCATGAGCGAATTTTGCACCTCATCGTATCTTACAGCTTAAATGCACGGTCAGGGAGATTTTCAAATATGACACTTAAAGACATGTGGTGGATGCAGTCCATCATGAAAAGGAAACAGCCAAACTTAATTGGGTGGATGCTCTCAGTAATGATTCGCACAACTACCTCCAAGGCTACACACCTACACTATGGATATGTCGTATCCAACATCATCATGGATGGACCAACTCGTGTCTATGCGAATGCAGACACATTTAAGCCTCCAATTGTTGTGATGCTTTTGGAGACGACGTTACGGCACATGCACTATGACCGCAAAGCAGATGGAACATGGACAATTCAAGCCCGCTACTGACATCTGCATCATCAGGAACAAACTGCACACGCACCTCAGCAAAACAATGCCACTGAGACAACTACAAATCTTGAGGCACCAGCTGAGTTGCCTAACACCGCCAGACCTCGCTCTTCTGCTCCCTCACCTCAAACAGAGCCACCGACTCAATCCGCCTCCACATCTGCCATTTTGTCTATTTTGGAGAGCATGCAAGGTCAGCTGACCCGCATGGAGGAGAAAGTTGAGACAACGATGTCCAACTTCGATGAGCACCTCACCGACCTCAAAAGCATGGTGACCACTCAGATGCATAAAATTAAAGAGCACCTAGCTTGGTGCGGCGACACAATAATTCAGCTCGGGTGACTTAGAGTGGAATTTCGCAGCAAAACCCACTGATTCATGCGTAGCTTGGCTAAAGCATCTACTCCAGCACCTGCACCAGCTCTTGCTCTGGCTTACCTCGAACTTGCCTCCTTCCGCACCTCAGCCTACCTATACCCCTGTACACCTGGATGTCGATAGTGACAGCCCAGAACCTTTTGGACACCTTTGACCAATTTCTTCTCGTTGTATGAACTTTTATGTGAAAAGAAAATTGGTATTGATTGTCATTGATATGCCCTGTATTTCTATCTCATTGTATGAATTCCTTTAATATCATTGACCTTGTTCATCTTTTCCTCACTTATGAGCATGTATTTGTATGACTTTAGTTTATTTTCCTTCTTTGATTGCTAACAAAAAGGGGGAGAAAATATACATATTGAGCATGCACCAAATCTTAAGAGATAAAGGGGGAGAAAATAAATATCTAAAAGAAAAGTTAAACATCAGGGAGAATAATCAATTCACAATGAGAGTTAGACACCTACTTTATTTTTTTATCATCATCAAAAAAGGAGAGATTGATGATATCAAACCTTAATATACATATGTTTTTTATAATGACTAAGTAAAATAAAAAGGTCCAAAATGTATCTTAAAATCATGTATGAATATGATTGAAATTATTCCTTAACAAATTTCTATCAAAGTGTATTAAAAAGCCTATAGGATCGAAACTAACAGACAAACAGATCGATATGTGAGTAAACAGATAGATACAAGAACAATAACATATCGATACATCAAGAAGGATCGATACAAAAAATGAGGATATCGATATGTGCTGAGACAGTAGCTTTAGATGAAATCACCAATATAACCAGATCGATACATGGAGAAGAAGAGATCGATATATGGTCTTCACAGAGAGTTGCAAAATAATTACAAAGGCAACCAGATCGATACATGGAAAAGAAGAGATCGATACATGGTCTTCACAAAGTTGCAAAATAATTACAAAGGCAACCAGATTGATACATGGAGGAGAAGAGATCGATACATAGTCTTCACAGAGAGCTGCAAAGTAATTACAAAGCAGACCAGATCGATACTCGGAGATGAAGAGATCGATACTAGGGACGCAATCGAACTGTTCACAAAAAGAGATCGATACTCTCTCTGAATTTAAAGTTCAACGATAACTTCTACAGCATTAATGGCTAACAATAAATGCACAAAATCAAGTCATTAGACAAGTATTGCTTCACAAAAAGGATGAATATAAATAGAAGATACATAGTGAAGCAAAGGAGTACTATCACTTGCAATCAATATCTATAGAAATCCTTGAACAGCATTTTCAAATAAAAGTAGTGAACTTTCTCTCTCTACTGTAAATTTTTCAAATCTTGTGTAAGAGAAAAATTTCTTGTGAGAGCATACTGTAAAATCTACTCTAGTGCGAGAGCAAAAATCCAATATACATTTGTAATTTGGTATTTGGTTAATCTTCACCCGTACTAAAGAAGATCACTTTGGTTACTTTTCACCAGTAGAAAAGAGTGTAAGGTTTCCCTTCACCTTAGAAAGAGTGTACTGGGTTTCTCTTGTCCCGTCAAAACAAGGAGTTAGTTGAACCCCGGTGGAAGTAATTTGTATCCAAGAGAGTGGACGAAGGCCAAGATTTGCCGAACCACTGTAAAAAAGAGTTTGTATCTTTCTCTCTCTAACTACTGTTTCATTGTTGCACTACATTGCATACGTCTTTAATTTCTAAATTTTAAAAATCCAATTCACCCCCCTCTTGGGTATTGCTAACTGGGCCAACAAGTGGTATCAAAGCTTAACACAGTAAAATAGGATTAACAACCTTGAGAAGTAGATCAAATGGCATCTAGTAGTAACCTTACACAAATAGTTGATGGACATTCTACAAATAGACCACCATTCTTTAATATAACATATTATACTTACTGGAAAAAGAGGATGCAAATCTTCTTATCAACATTAGATTTTGAGATCCTAAATGTAATAGAAGATGGGTATTATCCACCTACAACTGAGGATGAAATCACTAGAGAGAGGAAACTAAAGCCAAAAAGGGAGTGGACTTCCGAAGAGAGAAATAGGTTCACTTTAAATGCAAAAGCTATGAACATCATTTATTGTGCCTTAGATAGAGCTGAATTCAATAGGATTTCAAGATGTGAAACGCCTAAATCAATTTGGGACATGTTAAAAGTCACACATGAAGGAACCAGTAAAGTTAAGGACTCTAAAATTAGTATGTTAGTTCATGATTACGAACTGTTTAAAATGAAACCACATGAGAGCATAAAAGACATGTTTACTCGTTTCACTAACATTACTAATGATTTAAAAGCTCTTGGTAGATCTTACTCAAATGTAAATATCGTGACGAAAATTCTAAGAAGTCTACCTATAAATTGGGAAGCTAAAGTTACTGCAATTAGGAAAGCAAAGGATTTAAGAACTTTACCTCTCGAGAAACCTCTCAGATCGCTCATAATGTACGAGCTTGAAGGAAGACGAAATGATGATGAGGATAAAGAAAATGGCAAAAGAAACATAGCACTAAAGAGCACCAAAAAGGAAGATGAAAGTGAACAAGATTCCGATGAAGATGATTTTCTTCTCATGGCCAAAAAATTCTTCAACAAAGAAGGGTCCAAGGGAAGAAACTGGATAAGAAGAGACTATCCAAGAAAAGATGGATTAAAGAAAAACTTTGAAAAGGAAAAAGAGAAAGGGAGAGAGATCATTTGCTATGAATGCAAGAAACCGGGGCATACACGACCCGAATGTCCACTAAGAAAAGATAAGAAGGACAAGAAAAAGAAAAAAGCAATGAAAGTGACATGAGATGACTCTTCTAGCGAAGAAAGCACCTCATCATTGAAAATCGTGCGAGCAAATTTCTGCCTCATGGGAAAACAAGAGGATGAGGTAATATCTCTATATCAAAACTCTTCATATTATGATACATGTTCAAATAGTGATAATGATCTATTAAATGACGACTTGGGTGCATTATATAAAGAACTTAAAAATGATTTTCAAGATTTATATGCAAAATATAAAGAAGCAAAAAGAAAGAATTCCATGGTATTAAAAGAAAATGACTCATTAAAACTAAAAGTTAAAGAACTAGAAATCAAAAATGAATCTAGCTTCGTACAATTTACTACCCTTATACTATCATGTTCTTAAATATTGCAACAACGGCACTGTCACTCATATATAGAAGAACGATGATAACCATTTTATATATTTTTTCATGGCCCTTGAAAGTTGTGTTTGTAACACCCCATTCTCATACTTATTCAATCAATCATTATTGCATAATGCTACATCATTTCATACAAAGATTATTACTATTACATGAATCTTAAATGTCTATAATTTCTAAATTCCTTACACGTACAAAGAGTTATCTATATAACTAGTTCTTAAACTTATAATTACTCTATTAATTACACATATACCAAAATTTTCATCTATACTTAATTAACCTTGCACTCGTCCTTTGTCACTTCTACGTACTATTCTCTGAAAAATAATTTTTTTATAATAAATAGTAAGATATAATATCAGTAAGTAAATCATGCAAGTTTTTCTAATGTCGATGCGATGCAGAACATATTTCTTTTCTCTTCAAAGCAATAATATTTGTACAAACGATTCAATGAATTGTTAAACAATCAATTAACACAATAATTCATTCATATTTCAAACATTTTCAAAATGGCTTAGTCAGTTAGTGTCACCTGCACCCACGGTGACCCGGATCCAGAACGTGATCACATATTCCGCTTAAAGCGGACAATCTTTACATTTCAAACATAAAAAAAACGTGCGTAGCACATTAAACAGAATTCTGAAAAACTCACAAGTCCTGCATTTGACACAAGACCCAGCTAAATCAGAATAAATATTAACTAACAACTAGAGCCATAAAATCATTTTCATTCATAAATATTCACATATCGATATCATTTTTAACAATCATTTCATGGATTTGATATCAGCATATAAAATATTCAAAATTCTCAATTTTCATATTATTTTCAAACACATGCTCAGATATTATATTATCTCAAAAGTAGTAAAATGCATGCATGATTTACTTACTACAATAGGAGAGTAATCACTCCCACTAACGATCCTCCTGACTAACTTGATTCATCTCTCGGATTCTCATAGCCTAATACCAAATATATAAATCATGTCTTCTACTATTCAATTAATCATTATAAATGTTTTAAATGCGATGTTCGTAGAATTAGTGTCTAAAATTCCTTAGTTTTATCCATATAACTAAGTTTAACTAATTAAGGTCATTTACTCAATTTTCAACAATGAATTTTCGTGGCTAATTTATTCTAATTCTCATTTTCGACTACCCTAAATTTACACATTTTTGCCTAAACAAAAAAATAAGGTTTTGATTTAAAAACTATAAAAAAAAAAATATATTGTTCATCTGAGGGATTACTGTAGTAGTACTGTTCATGTCGTAGTACGGTAGGAAATTACTGTTCATACCGACTGTAGCTATAGTACTGTTTATTTTATGGTTATTATGCAAACAGTTACTGTACATATTAAATATACTATACAAATAGTTACTGTGCAAATCGAAGTTATTGTAACACATTCAAAAACACTGTAGTACCTTTAAAAATACTGTCACTAGAGATAAAAATACCTTAATTTCTTCCGATCAACACTTAAATTAATGCCAAATCAACTTAATACTACATTTCCTATTCCAATTCAACACAATCTAACATTTTCTATATAAAATTAAGTAAAATTTTCTCTGATGAATAGTAATTTTCAATTTCAATTCATGCTTAAAATCAAAATTCAAGCTTATAACGTGTTATAAAGCTTACCAGTAACTAGAATTTGAAAGAAAATTGCTCGAATTCGAAGTAATTTGGCCAGAATTTGAGAGAGAAATGGGGAGAAAAAGGGTTTCGGTGCTTACTGGAATTGAAGAAAATGGCCACGGGTTGGGGAGAAAGAGAAGCCAAATTGTTTTATTTTTTATGGTAAAATTCAATTAAACCCCTATTCTTTTTTAAATTATACAAATAACTTAAAATTTTGAAAAACTTTTATTTTAATCCTTTTAAAAAATTCTAAAATAACCTTTAATATTTCAGAATCTTTACAATTAAGTCCAAAATTAATCCAAGCACTATTTCCTTCATCCAAATCTACTCATAACCCAACTTTATGAAATTAATTTTGTGCCTAAATAAATTTTTAAAATTCACCTAAAAATTCTAAATTAAATAAAATTTTAATTTAACCAAATAACATTAAATTATTAGATTAAATTTATTAAATACTATGGATGCTATAGTTACAAAACTTTAAAATTGCGGGTGTTACAGTGTTAACGGCTTTCAGTCATCAATTAAACCAGTTATAGCAGTTGATGGAACATTTCTTAAAGGAAAATACCGTGGAACTTGCAAAGACGGGAATGATTAAATTTTTTAACTGGCTTTCAGAATTAGGGATAATGAAAATGATGATTCATGGGCATGGTTTATGCAGAAATTACGAAGCGTAATTAGAGAAGTACAAGACTTGGTTTTCATTTCTGATAGACATACCAGCATTAAGAAAGCCATATTAACTATTTTTCCTGAAGCAACACATGGGATCTATGCATATCATGTTTCAGGGAACATCCGTTCAAAGTTCAAGACAATGAAAAAAAATGAAGTTGACAAATTTATGATGGCATACTTTGTAGGTGCGAAGGCATATCGTGTTAGTGACTTTAACGACCAATTTCTTAGGCTAAAATACTTTAGCCCAAAAGCTATCAAATATCTAAATGACAAGGTTAGGTGTCACAGATGGGCTCGAGCTCATTTTACCAATAAAAGGTATAACATTATGACCACTAATATTGCAGAATGTTTAAATGCAATCATACGTTATGCACGCACCATTCCCATAACATCATTAGTATAATACTTGAGAAATTTATTATAAATATGGTTCTATGAGAGGAGAAATGAAACTTTGAAAATGGAAACACAATTGACCAAGTGAGCTAAAAACAAAATTAACAAACGAATATAAGCGGCAAGAAACATGTAAGTTTATCCTGTCGATCGATATGAGTTCCTAGTTAAAGACCGAGAAAGAGACAGGAATGTGAACCTCAACGTGAAGACTTGTACACGAAGAAAATTCTAGTTAGATTAACTCCTATGTGCACATGCGCTTGTGGCATGCAGACATGTTAGGTTCTAGCATCATGCCCTTTACTCACGATATTTCAGTACCAATATGTTGCTTTTGGCTTATGGAGATCCTATTCACCCTGTCCCTCATCAATAGGACTGGGATATTCTCAATGAACTACATTCTTCAATTACCTTACCACCTATTCAGAGCCTAGAATCAGAACGACGTAGGACACAAAAGAAACCATCTGCTAGAGAAGAATTAGCAAGATGTAAATGTTCTCGCTGTAAATAATACGTACATAACCGTCAGACTTATAAAAATCCAATGTTGTTACAGAAAAATTAGGTGGCAATTTGTCGATTTGTATTTGGATATGTTCCACATTTTGTAGTGAAACCATCAGCGTACTTCTATCTAGATGAATTTATGTATTCTGGTTGTGTTACTTAATTATGAATTTTTGTATTTGGTTATATACATATTTTAGAAAAATATGAATTCATGTACTGGATCCTTCAACAAAATTCATACATCCCTCATTGAATTTTGTCGAGGTAACCAGAATTGGTAATTTGTTTTATACAACAATTAAAACATCGATGGAAGTATGAATTCATGTACTTGATCCTTCGACAAAATTTATACATCCTTCAATGATTTTCGTCGAGGGATCCAGAATTGATATTTTGGTTTATACACCAATAAAAATCTTCGATGAATGTATAAATTTAGTTCTGGATCCCTTGACGACATTCATACATCCCTCGATGATTTTCGTTGATGGATCTAGAATTGGTATTAACTTTTAATTTATTCATCGAGGGATGTATGAATTCAGTACTAGACATCTCGACGACAATCATACATCTCTCGATGAAATACGTCGAGGGGTCGTGTACTATGCAAGTTTTATATATCCTTTAAAATCATCGAGGGATGTATGACTTCTTAACATGGTCCCTCGACCAAAGGCATACATCTCTCGATGTTTTGTATATGGTTGTATACTTCTTTACTATCATCGAAGAATGTATAAATTCAATACTGGATTTCTCGATAAAATTTATACATTCCTCGATTATTTTCGTCGAGGGATCCAAAATTGAATTAGGATGTTACTTCTTTATAATTAGTCTGAGCATATCAATTTAAAGTAAATTAAATCAAATAAACTAAGTACTAATGTTACCTTTTTATAACTGTACTAATTTTATCAATTTAAAATTAGTTAAATCAAATAAACTAATAACTAATGTTACCTCTTTATAACTGTACTAATTATACCAATTTAAAGTGAGTTAAATCAAATAAACTAAGAACTAATTTTATACAACAAATAAAATATACATTGTTTGGTTATATATATCATATAAAATGAATTGAATGAAATAAATTAACAATTATTTTTACACCGTCTAAATTGAACTAAATGAATTAAGTTAAATAAGCATATACATACTATAAAATGAATTAAATTAACTAAGTATATACATACTATAAATTGAATTAAATGAAATAAGTAAGTCATTCTACATGAGCTGGTTTGCCCATATACTAAGCGCCATATTCTTCCTCAGGCGAACGCCATCGGAATGTCCAAAATCAAACTCGCATTGCATAGATAGATACTCGACATTTTTACATATATACACACCGCAATCACCCCTTGTTGGTTCCTACAAAGGCACCTCAGCATATATACGAACTGTCTTGAATGCAGCACGAGAGTCTGGCAACTCTGATCTATGGGCATAAAAGTCGGCCTCCCTTAACAACGATGGCAGCAGCTCGACCATACATCAGAGATGATCCACCATGAAGTTGTTTTGGGTCGCAGATACGAAAGAATCATATATACTGATCTTCAGATCCACCAAATATACTGCGGCGACAACCCAATGCTTCTGATCCACGTTGACAGTGATGTACACTGTGTCGACGTCGAACCAAGTCTTAAGCCCTCTGCAATATCTCCGATGGACATGATCTCGCCCATGACCTACTTCAAGTCCTCGTATCCCCAACTCAAAGTTTCCAGCTGCTGCCCGTTATGTTGGACCTTCTTACACATTTCAGATATATATATTTGTCGATATGAAAAATTAACTTGTAAATGATTTGCACATCACTTAAATATGAAACACAATGATGATTTTCAAAATAAATTAACAATACTTACATAAGCATACGTCTCGGTCGATGTCCACCGTTGAGGTACAGTGTTGGGTTCCTTACGTTGCCGCTCCCACAACAGGTCTAGATACGCATTGATATGCTGCCAATTATAAAAATAATGTATCCAATTAAATTAATTAACAATCTACATTGATATGCAGCCAATTTTAAAAATAATGTATAATTACATCATCCTCCAATCATCTACCTTTTTGGCCACACAATATAGTTCGGAACTAGGCGTGCGATGCACTGGTCTGGTACAATTCCACAGGGGGAATCAGTATTATTCAGCTACTGGACGAAACGGCTCCACCACTACTATGCCCGCGCTGCTCCGACTACCTTCGACTTATTCAAGTTTGCAGAATTCATGAAAAGACTAGCCATTGTCTTCACTCGCTTGTAATGGCGTTCGTATTTGCTCCACAAATTTAGTGAGAATGTATCTTTACCAACCTAGACAGGAGAGCGCACCGGATCGAATGTATCTGAGGGTTCAATGGCCATTTGTTCCTAGGCCTTATCGTCCACCCTCTCCTCGTCTTGCATATTTAACAGCACTCATTAGTATCAATTGCATTCACAGCAATAATCACCGTAAACAAGTAAAAAAAAGTCAAAAGCAAATAAATTAAAACCTATAGATTTTCGGACAGACTTAGAAGAGCTAGTATTGCCACCATCTCTTGTATAATGAGGCCCAATTCTGCTCTAAATATTTTTTCTTGTTTTTACAGCCAAGTCTTAATCACGTAGGGCGGTAATTGCATCCATAACCGACGCCAACGACATATATTGAACCTGATCAACCATAGCAATCGAACTTGTGCCAGTGGGCTCAATTGGTACTGGCTCTTTAGATGTAGACTGGGGCTGTGGGGTAGCCTTGATTGTATCATCTACCTCAGCACAGGAGACATGCACCTGCACACAAATGCTCTAATCAGTAATATTTAGTAAAATCATATCGTTAAACGGCCCGTTTTATACAATGTGATTTACCTGATCTGCTCACTCCGCTAACATATATCAACATCATTATCAAAGGGTGCATATTATGCGGGTGACTGAACTTGATCTTCCTCCTTAGCGTCATCTCCAGCCGCTTTGCTGATGTATGTATACTTGTGGAAATTAACACACAGAACAGAGGGAGCTACAAAAACACATAAATATATGTTAATATTGTTAGTGTTGTATACCCTAAAACCATTCGTGTTGTGTTTTAGGCATATTGTGTTGAATTACTGTTATAATATGTACTGTACATATTTATTAATAAAAGAAAGTGTTTTAATTCATGTGTGTATGCTGCTTCTTCTATCTATACATACTAATGATAGAATATACATATGAATTGTCTAAGATAATTAGATTATCTAAATAGTTCCCTACATATACAATATTGAATGGGCATCGATGTCGCACAGTAGGCATACTGAATGTCTCCAGTGAATATCATGAGATGATATTAATGCGGGTGACATAATAGTCATGTCATTAGGACATTAATGTGGATTAATAGTTAGAGAACTATTTTTCGAACGTGACTAAAGCTATGATGAATCACACAGAAATATGTTGTCAATAATTCATCATATAATTATATTAGTGTATTAACTACTTCTTAAACCTGAGACATCAAAGTTGTTGATCGGTATATATGCACATGGTTCATATGGTGTTTAAATACGAGACTAATCATGTCTTGTACACACAAGTCAGTTTGGTTATGTGTTGTTTATATCGAAATGCAAATGATTGTCAGATAGAATTCGTTGTCTCAATACAGAGGATTTCAAGGTTCTATTGACTCGGTTCAAATTCGAGTTCCCAAACGAATATTAGTAATTGGCTAAAAACAAAGTCTTAGGCCAAAGCTTAAATGTCATACAAATAGTTCGTAGTGACAAGTTCAGCACGTATTGACTGATTATCCTTATATGACTAAATTTAGGGTTTTGACATCTGTGAACCCTAATTTAGTTGGGATTAGATTAACGGAAGGAGATTATCCACACAAAATGTATAATTAATCATAAAATGTTCGATAAAGAGTCTCTTTATTGTGGTTTAGGGACTATGGCATGTTACTAGACGTTAACCATAGTCGTTGAGCATCTGAATTATTTGAAACGAACTCGATAAGATCGATTTTGCCTCACAGCTAACTCCATAGTGAACCTAAGAGGTCACAACTAATAACTTATGTTCTTTCTTACTATGAAAGAGATTAAATATTATCTGCAAGAGAGCTAGCACTATCGGAGATGATATTCAGCCGAAAACTGTAAACGGTTTACTCGTTAAATAATTTAACAATTTAAGAGTTATGTTTAATGATCCGAATGTAACTTAAAGTAAGTTATAATATTCTATAAATATTTAGAATTATAAATGGAATTAAAATAAATTTGGTCAAAACAAGTTTGACAGAATTTGGGGTCAATTTATAATTTTTCTAAAATATAGAGGCCTAAGTGATATTTTATATTTACTATTGAGAAGCTTATTGGACAAGTTTTGGGACTCATTTGTCTTTGAATAAAAGACTAGGGGTACTTTAATAAATGAGAAAATATATATATATATATGGCTATTTTCCAATTTTTGGGATGATTTTTGGATAATTATCAAAATATCAAAAGCTCTCATCTCTCTCTCTCTCTCTAAAATTTTGGCCAAGGCAAGGAGGCAAATTTGGGTTTGATTTCTTGGAGAATTTTTGTTTTCAAGGTTAATCTCTTCATCCCTAAGCTAATTGTTAGTTTAATTCCATGTATTTTAAATTAATTTTGTGAAAATTAATGAAAATTGCATGTTTGAATGATATAAACCTTAATTGCCATCCTTTCACCTAATCAACATAACAAATGGTATCAAAGCATCCTTATATGTTGATTATATGCTTGGTTGATGGTTGAAATTGAAATATTTGGATTTGTGTTTGAATTTGAAAAGTTAGGGTTTATGGAGCAATTGTTGTTCTTGCTTGGTTTCAATGGAGAAGATGATGAATAGTTCATCATCTTGATGTTCTAATATGATTAGTGAAGTCTTATGATGATTTTGAAGCCATGGAAGTATGATTTCATATGATGAAATGATTATGGAATATGTTTATTGCATGGATGCATTAGGCCATGTTGATGGTTGATCATTGATTATTGTTTTCATGTAATTTTATATCTTAACATCATGATTTAATGTTGTTTCATGAGATGAAATAATGTTAATGAAGTTATGGAACCCTAATTAAATTGACCATATTGAATTCCAATTGTATATGTTGCAATTTTGATAATTAGTGCATATTTGGTTGTTGATATTGGTTAATGATCATAAATGCAAACAATTAATGATTAATTGTGTTGTAATTATCATGTTTTGGTTGCTACGATGTTTGACCATATTCATTTAAAATAGCAAATGTTGCATTTTGTTTCACAATGCCATGTTTAATTGTTAAACATGCATTATGTGTAATGATTGTTAATTATATGTTAATTAATTTTCATTAGGTCGCTTGTAATTGTATAATTCATTTGATGGATTATTAATTATGCTAATGAACTTATTAATGTGATTAATAAATGTTCAAATCTATAATTAATAACTAATTAATTTGATTAATTAGTTTATGGTATATATATATGTATGTATGTATGTATGTATGTATGTATGTATGTATTATGTGATAATATGTATATATGTATATTGGATAATGCATGAATGGTAATATATATATTATGTATGTATGTATTATGTGATAATATGTATATATGTATATTGGATAATGCATGAATGGTAATATATTATACATGTTATCATCATTGTGCATAATATATTATTGTTATTTAATTATGGATGGATAATGTCAAATTTTAACATTAAATGTATTGATATAGGTTGGCTAATTTTGATTGGCCTTTTATCA
Source organism: Cedrela odorata (assembly GCA_035584115.1). Taxonomy (NCBI): domain Eukaryota; kingdom Viridiplantae; phylum Streptophyta; class Magnoliopsida; order Sapindales; family Meliaceae; genus Cedrela; species Cedrela odorata. The sequence continues at coordinate 955 of JAXCLQ010061192.1, read as the reverse complement.
AATCTTATCTTTTGTAATAATTAAGTTTATAAATATGTTTATAATGTTTTTATTCATACCTTATTAACATGTTAATATTTCTTTGGCAAAATAAGATTGGCTTACGGTTAATGTGATTAATTTTAGGCTGATTTATGCTTTTATATGATATTTCTTTTGTTAGAAATTGCCAAAATTTAATTTTAATGTTTTAAGAAACATTAGAGATATTATTAGGGTTAGAAAACCCTAGTTAGCCTAAGTTAAATTATTTGATTTGTTAGACAAATTAAACAAATGATACAAGCAACAAGATTACTAGTATGACAAGTAATCTAGGCTGAACAAAGCAATCCGATCAATTATTGGTCGAAAAAAACCCAAACTGTTAATTATTCGACAATTTATCGAAATCGTTTCTAATAAATTATTTTTCAATCATTAGAATGATTATTCGTGCAACGGATAATTCAAATAACATAAATATTGAAATTCTTTGTTCGACAAATAATTTCGACAGAGCACGTGAATAGTATTACTGTTCACGTAATTTACTGTTCACTTGAATAATGTGTTTATGTAAATAGTAAAATTGTTCAGAATAGTAATTTGCATGCTCGTGTGACAAGTAATGTAAATTAATCAAACATATTTTACTTGTATGACAAGTAAAGGTGAAAAATGATATTAAGAGTAAAATACTATAATAACACATGTTATGCATATGTATACGTGTATATATTGTAACACCTGTAATTTTCTTTATAGATGTATGAGCCTATTTTTGTAAGTTTGGAAAATATAGTTGACATGAAGGGTAGAAATGGAAATTTTATGGTTAACAAGGTCATTTTTAAAATTTTAGATTATAAATTAAAATAAAATGTAAATGGGCTAAGAATATATATATATATATATATATGTATTGGGCCTAATTTAATAATATATATGTATTGGGCTTAATTTATATTATATA
>JAXCLQ010061182.1:0-16208 GCA_035584115.1 Cedrela odorata | reverse complement strand
ATCCCATAACGAAGTTGGAACCACCGTCATCAATACCGACATGTGGACACCCTCGGTAGCAAGCGAAAAAGTTCACTTGCTGTTCCAGATTACAAAGGAAAGAAGTAAGACTTCTAAACTTTGCATTTTATGTTTATATTTGAAATTGTTTTAAATACAAAAAACATACATATGTACATGTCTAGATCCATGGGAAGCCTTTCCGCATGTCTGTGTGACAAGCATGGCCTCCCCAAAAATCAATCCCGTGCGTCGTGCTTCCACTGCGAACGCGAAACAGAACATGGTTTGTTCGTTTTCGATGGAATAGGATTTTGTCGCCCTTCAAATAGTACATATCAACTACCTATGTAAGTTTTGGCCTCTTCTTTTTGTAATATTTAAGAATGTTTCAGATTAATATAAATAGTTTCTTACTAAGACATAATTTTCATTTTTAATTAAAAATAGATGTTTAACAAATGAGATTCTATTTGATATAATAATAATAATAATAATAATAACAATAACAATAATAATAATAATAGAAAAAATAACATGTGCAAAATGTAATCTTAATCATGTAGATAAAGATTATTATACTTAAGTATGGTTATCGTTTGCATTGCATGCAAATTTATTGTTTTTAGTTAGCTAGGCTTTTAAATTATATGGATGAAGATGAATAAAGAGAAGAAAAGAAAAGAGAAAGGGAATTAATTATTTAAACTTTCAAAGATGAGAAAAAGAAGAAGCATAAAAGTAGTAGCAAATATGAATATATTGTTGGTTATATGCCTTAGATCTAATAAGGACAAATACATAATTGTACATTATATTGATTAATAAAATTGACAATTTGTTTATGTTGACTACTTATATATAAAGTCTTTAGCATGACAATTAGTGGAATTAACTTAAGTTTAATTTATGAGATCTCGTTATTCTTAAATGTTTCTGATCATATAATTATCAACACTAGAACATTGATAAATCCAGATTAGATCGGCATATGTTATGTCTGCTTCCTTGGAGAAGGAAGATAGCTGATCTTATAAGATACCAATAATGGTGTTTACTTAATCTAACATATGGATGTTTGTTAGAGAATAAGTTCATCGAACTGATCTGCTTGAGAAACCCATATAGAGTGTTATCCATGTGTCTATAAAATTTCTCTTTATTACGATGGTATGACTGATCCTTAGACTTGAGATCTTCATGGTACCTTGTTTGTGGATCATATATGCTTTGACATTACATTTTCGTCGTTTATAACAAGATTGCGCATAGAGTAATGATTGGGTAATATGAGAAGTAAGCAAAGGTTATGAGAGATTAACAAAGGATTCGCCGCTTTGGATAATATAAAGGCGATATCCCAAGGGACGTCATTTTAACATAAGTGATAATATAAGTCTATGACCATGGCGAGTTCTGCAAGGAGTTTCAGAAACTCTAAAATTGTATTATCAGGTTTAGTCAAAAGTTTCAATAACCATGATTTAATAGAGCATATATTTTCCATACTCTAGAATTTTTGGTGAGATATATATGAGGCCAAAGAATTGTATCATACAGTAATTGTATATAGACTAGGTTTTACTAATTTAATATTCTTTCTCAATTGGGGGTCATGATGTATTACTAGATGCTATTTTTGATCTATGAAACTAATTAATTTATCTAAACTTAAAAAATCTATAACTATCTCCATTCCAAATATAAGAAAGAACTTAATAGGTCGCACACTAAAAGGTATCGAGGAATTAAGGTTAAATTATATTGGTAAATGATTAATGACTTAATTGTTAAGTTAATATTCTTTAAGAGTTTATTTCATAGTTTTGGAAACTATGGGGGGTTAAATTATAATTATACAAAGTATTTGTATTTTATTATAATTATTTAACTATAGGGTTCCTAATTTGATTAAGATAATATTATTTAATTAATTAGATTAATTAAATAATATTTAACTTAAAAATAGATTACTAATAAGATTCTATTTAGTGACTTTTCTATTTGAATTAAGATTTGAAAAGTCAAAATATGAAACTTATATAAACACTAGTTTTGGCCTTAAAATATATGTGAATCATAATAAGAAAAAGAGAGAATTTCTTAAAGAGTTGAGAGAAAATTGTCTTGGTAAAAAATTCTCTAGTTTGTTTTTTTTTTTTCAAGAAATAGCATTCATGGAAAGCCACTCTACTTAATTAAGACACTTGGGTGGTTGATTTAGAAAAAGGTGTTTATGTAGTTTCTGCATTTGGGCCATAACTTTTGGTTTTGATATAGAATTAATATGATTCAAAAAAACTCTGTAAAAAAGACTCAAAGATCTACAACTTTGTATTTCACGAAGTAATCTAGATTCGGATGTCTTGAAGGTCAAAACGGCATTCAAAGGTATGGATCTGCAGAAAATTTGAGGGAGTGTTATTCTAACCTTATTGGCAGTGAAGATTTAAGGTAAGAGCTTAATCTATTTATTTTATCTTTATTTGATATTATAAAGTATAATGAATCACATGATTTTGGCATGAGAATTAACAAATATTTAATTAATAAGATTAATTAAAATAATTTTAAATTTTCGCTGCATATGGTATATTTAACTCCAAACAGTAGTATCAGAACTTATGTTATTTACGTGTTTTTAATATATAGCTATTTATTTATTATGCTTAAATATAAGGCTTATTAGAGAATAATTGAGTGTAATGACATGTATAATTGATGCATTAAATTATTATTTATTAATAATTTAGTAATAATAATAAATTGTTTATTATTAGAAATTAAATAATTAATTAGATTAATTATTTTTGTTACTCACATGTATCCAATATCTTAAACTTATATTTTTTAAATAGATTAGAATACTTAATAGTATCTTAGATCTAATAAAATTAAAATTTAATTATGAAACACTTCCCTAATATGATTATGAATATGTCTCATAATTAAATTTTAACATATTAGGATAATAGTATCCTAATAAGATTAAAATATAAAGATTTTGTCATGCTCTCGTCTGTAGGGTCCACATGTGGCAACTACCATAGACCCTTAAGACATATTCTAAATTCTCGAACATGTCTCTTAGGCTTGTAAGGCTGCTTAAAGACTTGTTTCTATATAATTATTCACATAAACTTTTCTCTCCGAGACATTTTCAAATCATCTTATAATTAAAAGTACACTTAATTTAAAATACATACAGGGTACATCATAAACTACATTATTTTGAACTCATAAATATATGCATACAAAGTTTTCCAAAATTAAACCCAGTGAACTAATCTAGACAATCTATGAGTCGAGTATAAGAATAATACCTAAGGGTTTATTACCCTTAATTGATCACTACCACTATATAAGATTCTTTGTCTAACTTAATTTTTTGAAACTAAGAGGTGATGGGATGAGTATACTGGGGTATACTCTATGAGTGAATAAAAATATAAATTTATTTATAAAACATTATAATCCGAATATAATTTAAGTAAACATTTGTAAATGCACGAAAATAGCTTGTTTTAAAGAAAATCATGGCTTGTTATTCGTAAATTAGCTTGTTTTAAAGAAAATCACGGCCTGTTATTCGTAAATCATAAGGCTGACTCCTTTTCTCGGTGATTACCCTGGCCGTGGTTAATCCCGAGACAGTCAATGAATTTTTTTGCATGAAAAACAATGCTTATTTAATAAAAACATAATATTTCTCAAGATAAAGAATGTATGACAATTTTCAAAACTGGCCCACCATTGACGTTGGTCTCAAGTAGTCACATGGTGATACTTATGATCGTCCTCGAAAATCCCACAGGTGGGCAACTCCATAACATCCACCCATATAACTACCCCATCTGCGGCGCACTCACATAGGCAGCTTCTTAATAGGTCCATCCTTAGGCTACTTCCCTGTAGCTACAGTATCAATAATCCTAGCCCTCTCGGCCATATCACCAATACAATCCACATATAAGTAAAGACGAAATCATTTATAAGCATTTAATTTTCAATATCAAACTTAGCCTCTTGGCTGATCTCATTTTTAATCAATCTATAAGCCATTCATGTATATTGTAAAACAACAATAATAAATCTATTTCTTATTTCATAAAGCGATAAGTTTCATAAAATAATTTCAATATATTGAAAACAAGTAAAATCCATTCACAAGTTAATGCTTAACCGTTTCCAACTCACAGCCTCACCAATGGCTAACAGGATTGACTATCTACAAATACATGTCCACCTATTAAAAATCATAATTTAATGTATTTGTTATATTAATGAATAAGGTTGACTATCTACAAATATATGTCCACCTATTAAAAATCATAATTTCATGTATTTGTTATATTAATGAATAAATATATCATATCTATCAATCATCTTTAATAAAGAGTCAATATATTTCGAACTTTCGTTATCTAGTTTGTAAAAATCACAATTTACATCTTACTTATCCTACGAAATGTCTATCCGCAACAAGGGTAAGTTTGTCTTTTTGCTAGGATTGTTTGGAAAGGAATTCTAAGCCAAAATTTTAAGATATTCACCCCTTATACGTCTAGAATATGTAACTTTTTACGGTGTTTCATTTGGACTTCTACATCTCGACTTATACTTAATTGAATGAATACTATTCAGATAAAATTTTATACTAGGGCTGTGAGTTTCCCAAATTTTTTGGGAATTCGTTTCTAAACGGAAAAATTTAATTTTTGACTATGTTATTCCTTGATATGTCTAATTTTTGTATCCTTTTATGGATCCTAATTTTGATTCTTAATGATCAAGTTATGATCAATTTACTACACACTGAGCAAATACGCGATAGTGTGCGGTGCCGAAACAGGGCACCTATATTCCAGAATTTTTTGCGACTTCATTCCTACATGAAAAATTTTGATTTTTAGATATATTATTTTCTTATATGCCTAGTTTACAAAGAATTTTACGGCGCTAAAAACCAATGCCGAGAACCCTATTTCATATTAAGTTTTCTATCTGTTACTCAACATTTTCGACAAACCAAAATACTGTACAGGATAGCTACTTTCCTAAAATTTTTGGGAACACATCTTGTCTTGAAAAATTCTAAATTTTCACTATGTTATTCGTAATTGTATCTAGTTTCTCTAAAATGTTACAGTGCATTAATTAAATGTCTAGAACTTATTTATAAAGCAAATACTAAGCTTAGGTCAATTTCCAACAATTATTCGAATTTTCCAAAAACTAATATCCACATAATTTACACTCAATTTTCTTCCATTTTTCTCTAACCCAAACTAGCCACAAAAATGACACAATAACACATTTCAAGTCCTCACATTTCTCATGCATGATTCATAGTTAAAATAATGCCATTTACATGATGAATACTCACTGCCCAAATATTACAAATCAACCATATACATGACTCCCATTTCATCTCATCTCCACCACATTTTCACCTAAAGCATAACCTTATATCTATAATCCATTCATTGCAATATATATATTTCAATTTCATGCATTTACAGAACTAAGATACTTTCATACATTAAAATCATATTCCATTAACCCCTTTTACAATCCAACAAGCCACACAACACATAATTTCTACATGAATCCAAAATAAACTCATCACCATCTACATTAACAAAATTTCCTAAAATTTTGAAAGGCATATACCTTGCTAGGAAAATCAAATTTTCCCTTCTTTTGCATCTTCTTCTTAGGTCTTTCATCCTTCTCTCATTTCCTCTTAGCAAAGCCTTCATTTTTTTTTCTCTCACTTGCTGTGCTCTTTTTTTCCCCGGCTCTTTTTGTTACCCATAGCTTGTTTGGTAATTCCATATCTTTCTCTTGCCAAAATCTTCATCTTACACCAGTTTCTCAGCAACTAACCCACTAATTTCATTAACCAAAATCACAAAACAATATAGCAACCCAACCAATCACAGAACCCAATCATTTTCTCATATTTTCTGTCCAAGCCAAAAGTCCCCTTCATCCTTTAATTTCCCTTTTCTCTTAGTTTTCATGCTTTTCTTTCTCTTCTCACTTGTTTCCTTTCTTTTGCTCTATCTTAACTCACCTTCCTTTGATTGGCCAACAAAAAAAATAAACTATCTTCCTCTCTTGCCAATTTTTCCTTCTCTTTCTATTCAACTCTCTCGGTCAACACTGTTTCTTCTTCTCTTAGGCATGGTTTCTCCTTGTTTCTTTCTTCCATCTTGTTGATTTCTTCTTTTGTCTCCCTTTTACGTTCATTTTTCTTCTTTTAGCTTCTCTCCCTTGATTTCTTTTGCACTTCCTTCCTTTTTATTCGGCAAAGCTAGACCTCTTCTTCTCTCTACGTTTTTCTCCAATATTCTAGAGCTCTCCCTATGTTTCTAACTTTTTCTGAATGAAAAAGATAAGCACAAAAATAAGACTAAGTATGTTTAAATATTATTGCAAGTAGACCCACCATGTCTACATTAACGGCTTATTTACCTTTTTCTATTTTTATTTTACTCCTCCCATTCCCATCAAAACCTATTTTGTAACATTTTCTTCATTTTTGTCTTCTTACTTAATCTAAAATTGTGAAGAAAAGAAACTAGAATTTGGGCCATTTTTAAATACTCTTGGGGTTAAAATTTAATCTAGATTTGGGCTTATTCTTAAATAAAAATTAGACTAAGCCTAGTTTAGTTTTTTTTTTCCATTATATATATTTTAATACTTGGCCTAACATAAAATAATCCTTATTAAATTAAATTAAACACTTGTTTTTGTCATATAAATTTCCTACAATCCCTAACACCTAATGAAATTAATGCTTTATATGTACTTTAAAAATCTTTAAAATAATAATCATATACTTAGGAATATACTACATTCTCCACCTCAATTTTGGGTTACTATGCATGCGCAACCTCGATTATTTTATTATTATTATTTTTTACTCACGACCTATGTCGAAACCTTGTCGTTAATGAAAAATTTAATAATTTTGATTTATATCGAAACTATGGTGTTCTATAGATTTTTTATGGGATTAAAAATCTATAATTTTAATAAAACTAGGATACAACTTAATCTCAAAAGTGGAAATCGATTCCACCTTTAATTAGATTAAAATTAAAATTCTAATAAGATTAGAATTAAATGATTAGAAATTGATTTTTATTTAAGCATAATAAAACAATACAAAAGATAAATATATCTAATAAGATTGGATAAAGATTAAAAATAAAATATTATGAATATTTTAATGTGATGAATTTAAAATATATAAGATGTATTAAGAGACCTAATAAATTTAGAATTTAGCTGCTTGTATGATTGATGCATGTCTAGACTAGTTTTGTCAAAAAGGCGATAAAAGCTTAAGGAATTTGGTTTTTAAGTGGGACCTTTATGACCCCACCATTCTCTTGGGAACCTAACTAGTGCATTCTTTCATTCAAAATACTTTATTATAAAGTTTAAAACAAATTAGAAACAAAAAATTCCTCTGAATAATTTAAGTCTATATCATTGCCTTCCATTATTATAATCTAAACCCGAGTTCTTTTTCATTCTTTGTTTACTTGGCCCTCTTCAAGATCAAAGTTTTACATATAATATGTTTAGGTTATGAATAATGGTTTGACTTAACCAAAATACTTGATGAGTTGGCCCTCATTATGATCATTTATTTTAGTGGCAAAGGTTAAGTTTCATATAAGATATGATTGGCAAGAGTTATTATGACAAGAGTTATTAACTTAACGAGTGTAGGAGTTACTTAAGATGTGATTGGTAATAAGTACCTATCTAATCGAACATAAATAGAGTGATTAACCCTCGTTGTCATTTTATTTTAAGTAAGATGAGATTTTAGCCCACAACAAATTTTGTTATTAAGAGGGTTGACAAAATTCAAATAAAATAGTAGGAGTAACCATTATATTAAAATGTCCAAATATCTTATGGTTTATATCAATACAATAATTCCAAAAAGAATTCTTTATTCTTCACATAGGTTTCAAAACAAAATATAAGTAACAAATATGTTTCTCTGAAGCATATTTGATGCTAATAAGCTTACTGAGATTGGTACCGCAACCTAAGAATTATTCTTAGGCATGTCCTAGAACAAAGTGTTCCATTAAAACCTGTCAAAAATGCAATACCAGAAGAATACGATGCTTAGTGAAGCTTTGTGATGATGATGAGTAGGCGTATGCATGATGCTAGGGTCAATGTCAACATAGTTGCAAAAGCAACATGAGTTTATGGATGTTAGCGCAATGCATCTCAGGGAGTTGTATGATGCACTTGTTGGCACTAAAAGATATGAGATATCTAAAACTCACTTATATACTAATCTTGTATTGCAAACACTATCAGAGTCTTATTCTCGTAATTGCTTAATATGTTAAGGCTTATTGAGAATGGCTTAAAATCACAGAAAAGTTTTGTGATACTTATGAGTGGCTCTAAATAGTCTAAGATTGACCCTAAGAAAAGTTCGAAGGTAAGACCCAAAAAGTCAACACCTATAAGCTTAATGATGGTGTAAACAAGAAGAAATATAAGGACACGTGTTTCTTCTATGGCAAAGATAGACATTGGAAGAGGAATTGTGCAAAATACCTTGAGGACTTAAAGAAGAAAGAGCAAAGGGTTGCTTTTTCATTTGGATTGAGGTTAATCTTAATGATAGCAAATCTTCTAGTAGTATTAGATACCAATTGTGGTTCTTACATATATGATAATATGAAGGGCTTTAACGAGAATAAATGATTTCATAGAGATAAAGTAGACTTATGAGTGGAAAAAGAAGTAAGAGTTGTTGCTTTAGCCGTAGGAACTTATTTTCTGTCATTATCAAGTATGTTAGTTCTAGAATTAGAAAATTATTTTTATGTTCTAGTACTTAGTAAAAATATTATCTCTTTATCTTGTTTAGACAAGAAAATATTTAATAATAAAGAACAATAATTGTTCACTATCATATGATGATATTTATTATGGTACTGGATATTTGAGTAATAAATTATGTTCTAGAATTAAATAATATTATCCTCAATATAAACAAACAAGATAGTCTAAAAGAACTATACCTTTGACATTGTAGACTTGGTCATATAAATAAAATAAGATTTACAACATTGCATAAAGAAGCTTACTTAAACTCTTTTGATTATTAATTAAATGCAATTTCTAAATGCTATTTAATTGGTAAAATTATCAAATTACCCTTTACTAGAAAGAGACTACGCGTAATTGAATTACTAGAGCTAGTACATACCAATGTATGTGGCCCTATGTCAATTCAAGCAAATAGTGGTTACTTCTATTTTATAACATTTACTAATGATCATTCACGTTTTGGTTATGTGTACTTTATGAAGTATAAGTCTGAATCTTTTAAAAAATTTCAAGAATTCAAAAATGAAGTAGAGAAAGAAACTAGCAAAAATATTAAGACACTACGATTTGATCGAGGTGGAGAGTACTTAAGCTATGAGTTTCAAGACTATCTTAGAGAACATGACATCATTTCACTAGAACAACCACTTACCTTTTAAATAATGTTCCATCCAAATCATTCAGCAAGACACTATATGTGATATAGCATGGCAAATGACCCAATCTAAACATTATGAAAGTTTGAGGTTATAATGGTTATATAAAGCAACTACCTACTAACAAGTCGGATATAAAGTTCATTAAATGTAAATTTATGGGATATCCAAAAGAAATAAGGAGATATTACTTCTATGATCCAAGTGAGCAAAATGTATTTGTTTTACATAACACTATTTTTCTAGCGAAAAAATTTCTTCTAAGAAAACATAGTAGGAGTAGACTGGAACTTAACTTTTGGAACCACAAAATGGCATTAAATCACCTTCAATGCCCAAAAGATTGGTGGTGGAATAACCATAAAATCAAGAACTCCAAAAGTCTAGTAGAATACACCATAAGGTAGGGATATATAAATCTCTCAAGAAAAGTAAACGTGATGTATTAATCGTTGAGAACGATGATCCTACTAGTTAAGAGAGACAATATCTGATGTTAGCTCTTCTAACTAGCTTAAAACTATGAAATCTTAAATGGACTCAATGCATATCAACCGAATTTGGAACTTGGTAGATATACTTGAAGGGATCATTCTCACTGAGTGTAAATACGTATTTAAGAGAAAGACATATGAGTTTATTAGGATACTGCTTGCAAATAGCATATATCGGTTTCTCTTTGGAGAATCTGGTATCTATTAATCCTTTGATCGAGACTTAGCGGAGATCGTAACTATCTCGAGAACTTATCTTAAAAAAGCGACCTGCTCTACCTTTGCGTTGACCTGGTTTTCCGTAATTTGAATAGATTCTTTCTACTAAGCATGCCCCTTTCTGCTTTTCCTTTCTTCAATTCTTTGCATCCTTCCCGGCTGCTAGTTCTATAGCTGCACTAGCCTCCTGGCTTCACTGATTATATTCTCTTATTAAGAAAGGCCTACGCTTCTCGTTGATATCAATGTGGCATTTATATTTAGTTCTCATTTCCAAAGTTGGCTTATTTTACTTAGTACTTGGGTACTTGACAAGATTCCACTTGTATTACATCATGACGATTTATGATTATGAGATTTGTTAGATGTCACAATTGTTTTCCTGAATGGAAACCTTACAACGGATATGTATATGATACAACTTGAAGGTTTCATTTCTAAAGGAAAGATAAACAAGGTATGCAAGCTACAACGATTCATTTATGGATTAAAAGCAAGCATCTTGGAGTTGGAATCTTCATTTTGATAAGACAATCAAAGAGTTTGATTTTATAAAAAATGAAGATGAATCTTGTGTGTACAAAGGTTGGTCGGAGCATAGTTATATTCCTAATATTATATATGGATGACATATTAATAGTAGAAAATGACTTTCCAATGCTTCAATCAGTCAAATTATAGCTATCTAATAAATTCTTCATAATGGATTTGGGAGAAGCAACCTATTTTCTTGGAATTAAGATCTACAGAGATAAATCTAAAAGGTTACTTGGTTTCTCACAATCCATGTACATAGACAAAGTTCTAAAAAGGTTTAAGATGAAAGATTCAAAAGAGGTTACTTATCTATGAGGCATGGAGTCTACCCTTTTAAAGGAAATGTGCCTTAAAACTCTTATAGAGGTTGAGCATATGAAATAAATCTCATATGCTTTAGTCATATGATCAATCATGTACGCTATGCTATATACAAGACCCGAAGTATCATTTTTTCTAAGTGTTACGAGCAAATATTAGACAAATTCAATTGAACGTCACTGAACAACAGTCATGTCATGACTCGACCCATTGATCTAGGTACATAACAACCACCACACAACTGCAAGATGTACTCCCTACTGGTAATCCCACAATTGTGTAAGGCTTCGAACAGTCCCATCCATCCATATATTAAATCGCATAATATACTATACACATATTTATACATATATAATATTTATAAACATAATATTTATTGTTGTTTACAACCAAAAATAATACACAGGTTTTAGATCTTTACTAAAAAACTTATATATATATCACTAGAGACATTGTATACCTATAGAGTCTACTATAATTGCAATCTCCAAAATTAAGTCTGGGGAGTGGACTCGCAACCTCCTCAAATTTATATCTAATTTGAAAATGTTTTTAGGAAAATAAAATGTGAGTATAACTCAGTGAATAGATGAATAATAGTAAATCAACATGAAAGAAAACAATAGCACATTCAAAATCTGTGGATGATCAATAATAATATCTAAGCTTGCCAAGAAACTATTCTCTGAGACATCCTCTAGTGCGCTGCTGGTAAACATTTTGAGACTCGTTAATGAGTTATTTTACATTAGTACATAAAATCATTTAAGGTCACTCATTAGCGTTAGCTTGGATAAGTAGGTGTGGTGCCAAATATCAACCTATCCAGTCATAACTTCTCATTTGTCTCTTACCAAACGACAAAGGCAGAAATGAGTAACCAAAATAGGTAAGGGAGGACATATGGTAACCTCTCCCTTACCCCTTTTATAGGAAAGAGCAAAAATATCTATGCACAAATTCATTCAAACTGAACACTTGCACCCAAAATCTCACATCATACATTTCATTTAATGTCTTTCATCATATATGTCACATATCAACACAAACGATTTATAATGCATCATTCCATCCACAAAAACCTTATATAAACATTCAAAACAAATTTTATGAAATTTACTCTTATTCAAGACAAATCAGTTTCATACTCAAAATATATTCAAAATCTCATAAATTCGTAAAAATAATTAAACATATGAATCATTTAAATTTCAAAAATTCATAAAACAATTTAACATTTGAATCATTTTATTTTAAAAGCTTTGAAAAATATATCCATCTATTCACTGGTTATGATTTAATCTATTCGATTCAAGGCGTTGGCATCGGATGCTCAAGTTGCCGATCTACAAGGAATGATTCTTTGTTTGGATTCAATGCAATATGCTTATCTTATAAATAACAAATGTAATATACATGAACATACAACCCAATAAAATTAAGATAATTTGTATATCTACAAAAATCAGATCTAGAATTCTCTTCAGGTCACTAAATCGAATTTGCTCTAGGTAACTTTTTTACTGTAGATGGCACAATTTGAAGCTTTCGCTGTGCAAAATTGGCAACCAATCTTGATCTAAGTTTTTGATAATATATTTATTATGAGTCTAGTTTCTGTAACTTTTTATGGATCCTAACTCCGAATTCGTATGTTCGAGTTATAAGTGATTTACTACACATGACGCAATAAAGGACAAGGTATACGTGGTAATAGGGCAACAACTTCTAATTTTCATTGGGAACTCATTTTTGTTCCGATTTAACTGAATTTTTGATATGTTATTCCTCTATATGTATAATTTTTTTAGAATTTTACGACTTGATATTTGGATGTTTGACACTCATTCTATCCTCGATTTACCGAGAACTGTTCAAAAATTCTATGAACCAACATGCCCTAATCCGAATTGCAACCTCACTGCCCTTTGTTCAAACAAAATCCAGCCACCCTAATGACCTATAAACATACATCAACTTACATTTTTTCAACAACAAAACACATCCATATGGACATACAAATCACATGTAACACCCTATACCCAGAGATGTTATCGGCAGGTGACGGATTTCTACCATCACCCTAAGCCTCTCTAATAATCTAAATGCATGTATAAAAATAAGAAACCACAATAGTAAAACACACAATGCTTCCTATCGTGAAATAAAAATAAAAATAATACCTTTTAAATTTTACAATCTTTAACACAATACTATTTATGTTAAAATTTCATGCAATGGCTTCAAATTTCAAATATGTTTATAATACTATGATTCTCCCTACATGATGGACTCATAATGCCCTAGTGACTACAATATTCACTAATTACTGGAATCTCTTTCTTTTCTTTCTAATTACTTGTCCATCCTGCAAAACTGAGAGGTGAAGAAGATGAGTCCTAAGGACCCAGCGAGTGGATGAAATTTAAAATAAGAAAAATATGAATAGGAGTAAGAGTATATAATTTAAATTATATACACTAAACAATTAGTTAAAAATCTAAAATTTAAACATTTCACTGAAAATCACACAGGTAGTATAAACAAATTTTTATTCCAGAGGAAAGTCTTACCCATTACGGTTCATCCCTTTTTGGCTCAGTCTTAGAAGGTAGCCTCACCCATATTGGTCCGACCTTCAAGACTTTGTTTAAGAGGGAAGCCTTACCTATATTGATCTGACTGTTTGAACTTTATTATAGAGGAAAGTCTCATCCATATTGGTCCATCCCTCTAGATTTTATTATAGAGGGAAGCCTCACCCATATTGGTCCATCCCTCTAGACTTTATTTCAAAAGGAAACCTCACCCATTTTGGTCCAATCCTCTAAACTTTATTATAGAGGAAAGCCTCACCTACATTAGTCATTCCCTCTAGACTCATGTAATCTATCTGTGTACAGACTGTAAACCCTGTTATTTAAACATAAGGATAAAATAGTTATTGTAATGATTTTCATTTTCGTACATGCATTTATTTATGATTAGTTGACACATTAAAGAGGCTTAGGTGACTTAAGTCAATTTATGAAATGAGTATAACGAGTATTGGGATGGAAATATATGTGAATATTTGGGTTTATTAAGGTATTATGAGGTTAAAGAATATGATCGATTATCGATTTAAATGTGAATTTTAGTATTTGATATAATATCGGAATATGGTTTGAAAATGTGAATTTGAATAAGTCGGCTTTCGAATTTCGTTGTTGAAAATCGGATAAATAATCTTGTTAATTAAGCCTCATGAAAGGGTGTGTCAACTACAGAGTTTTTAGACATGTTTTCCATGACCATTAGATTTAGTGCATATATGTTTAATTATTTAGAAACGTGAAACTTATTATTATACGCACGTGTGGTATTAGGTTTCGAGAACCTGGGATAAGGACTAAATGGACACGAGGACTTTAGTGGGAGTGGTTACTCTCTTCTTGTAGTGAGTAAATTTATACATACATGAATAATAAATATATGCGTGTTATATTATATGTATGCTTACGTGTTAGACAAGTTGTTTCCTAATGAAAATGAAATTTGAATGAAACTATTTATAAATGAGTTACTTGATTTGGGATGTTTATTTATTTGGTCTGTTGATTGAAAATGATTTCATATACATGCTGAAATGGACGAGGAGACTTGATTTATTTAAATAATTTAAATCATTGTTGAAAAGAATTTGATTTATTTTTTTATGCATGTATATTGGTGGTAAGGTCGATATGGCCAGATATTTGTATATGGTCAGTAGGCCTGTTTATTGATTGTATATACAGGAAGGTAGCCTATGGACGGACTTATTGAGAGACTGCATAGGTGAGTGGAGCTATAGTGGGGCTGGTATATGGGGGAGAGGTCATTGCAAGCCCACTGTGTGCCGAATGCATATAGGTGCGGTTATAGATACCTTATGGAAAGTTCTAGTGGCTTAATAAGGCTATCTTGGATTTGATGGATTATGAGGACAATCACTTGTGTCACCAAGTGACTACTCGGGGCCAACATTAGTGAGGCGGGCTTGTGTTTTTAAATACGCATATTTTTACAAGAAATGAATGATTTTGTAAAACATGAGGAAATGATTTTATATTTGTTAAAACTTTATTGCATATAGTTTATGTATGAAATACTTACTGATGGTTATGGTTTTATTCTTGACCATTGTAGCGTGTCGAGAATGGATGGCTAGCCCGGTTGATTATTTAAAACTGTTTGCCGATTAATAAAATATTTTCTGACTATTAATTTAAATGAACATATATATATATATATATACTTTGAGTATATGGTTTAAGAAGATCTCATTATCAGGATTTTGTAAATGCGTGTGCATGTATATATATATATATATGTACTTTATTTACTCACTGAGTATATTCGTATACTCACCCCTCACCTTTACAGCTTTTAAGTTAGGTACCTTAATGCTCGTCGGATTAGAGGTAGTCGTAGAGAGCTTACGACGCTCTGATTAGGTCATCTCTCTAACTCACTTATGCTTTTGGTACTACTGGATAGATTAGTATAATATTTGTAAAAGTATTTGAAAAACAAACGATTTATGTAAACATTTATGTTTGTTCAACCCAGACGAAAATGTTTTCCATAATTATATTTTATTTGATTAATATTATTTGTATTGTGGAAGAATTGATAATGAATGATCAATTCTTTGATAATGATCTCAATGATGGAAGTAAATGATTTGTAAATGTGATATATATTTTATGATAAAGGAAAGCCTTACAGACTCTCTTGATACATTCCGAGTTTAAAGGGTGCATCATGAGGGTTTGTGGCAGTTGTCTCGGGTAAAACCCAGGTTCAAGGCGTGATAATTTTAGTAGTATTAGAGCTCTTGGTTTGAAAATAGTTTTCAAAGGTTTTAAAAATAGTTTGAGATTTTAAAACGAGTTGAACATAGTTTTGAAAAGAATTTCTTAAGTTATCTAGTGGATATTAAGTGAGTCAAGTCGTATACAAGTATATACTGTTGTGTAGCATATATGATCAAACTTAGTTCTTTATGTAGTAAGTAAGGATGCATACTTACTTCGTGTACAAGAAAAGGAAGGGATAGACCCCGTAG
>JAXCLQ010061171.1:1740-16211 GCA_035584115.1 Cedrela odorata | reverse complement strand
ATTAACAATTCATTTACATCAATCATCATTTATGCTATAATATAACATCAACACAAGCCAAATATAGGCACCTTTAAATTGTCGAACCAGTCCCTTAATATAACCCCACATTCTTGTGCTTTCAATTGCATTAATCCCTTAACATAAACATATAATCACTCATTAATGCATTAATTTACCTTCCAATAAGGCAATTGAAAAATATTGATTTTTCCTTCCATATTCCAGTTGAAGGCTTCTTTCTTTTCTTCCATTTCTTTCCCCAATCATTTTCAATTGCACTAAAAGCTAACAAAACTTCTTTCTCCCTTGATTTCTCTCAGTTGTCTTCCCTCTTTCTGTCATCTTCTTCTCCCATTTCTTGTCGTCTCCTTCATCTCTTATTTTCTTTCTTTTCTTTTGCCTTCCCTTTTCTAAGATAAAATCCCTCCCTTACCCATTTTGCCTTCTTCCTCTTCTCTTCTTGTCTTCCTATCAAAACCCATTTCTCCCTTTTGTCTTCTTGATTTTTCTAGAGTTGTGAAGAAAACAAAGACAAATGACCCTTTTGTCCATACTCTTCATCTTGCTAGACCAATAAAAAATAAATAAATAAAATGACCATTATATCCATGCACCTTTGGGCTAAAAAATTTAGTCTACTATTTACCAATTATTGGGGTTTAATATTGGCTTTAATTTATCAAACATTTGGTTTGGGCTTAGACACTAACATTTAAGCCATGTTTTATTTTATTTTATTTTATTTTATTTATTTATTTAGTTATTTATTTATTTTGTATCTATACTATATGAAATTTTTGGGCTATTACATTCTTCCCCCCTTAAAATGATTCATCCTCGAATCAAAATGAACCAAGAATATGAGATTTTAGAATATATGATTCATCATACAATCTTATCTTAAGGCTGCTATACCCCTTTACGCACATAACATATCGGTATTTACTAATATTTTATTTGATATTCATGACCTAAGTCATGATCAATCCATTTCCAGATTTCTCACTCAATGTTATCAGTATGAAAGCATTAATAACTAAAACCCTAAATTCCTACTTGGTTTTGCATTTTTTTTTCTTATTCTTAAAATTTTCCTTTTTATAATCATCTCATATGAAATGTCATTCTTTATAACAGCAGAAACATTTCAATATTCATTTTCCAAGGAAATTTATATCACTTCCTTCAGTAAAGTTTTCTATTGAATACTTGGTTAACACTATTTCTTAATCTTTTATGCTTCAATAGTAATTTTATATGCTACCGAGGACTCAACTTTAAAAAAAATCAATTTTTTTCTTTCATAAACTTAGTTTTTGGACACAGATAAGTAACACTTTCCACTACGACAATCATCATCTTCCTAGTCAACTTCTTTAACTTATAAGTTTCACTCTTCTGTTTAGAACTGATATACAGCACTACAGTGAAATCAACAAGTCTAGGAAACTCATCCAAGAAGTTTCCATTATAATAATGGAAGACTTTGCAAGTCATTTCTCATGAACTTTGTATAACAATTACCCTTCTTTTGAAATCTTCATCACTCTCTACTAAAAGAGCTATACCAATTCATAAAACATTCCCTATTTATATGCTTTAATCTTTTTCTTTAAGCCTAATATCTATACTCTACTCATTATATGCATAACAACCATCCAAGATGTGTCCAATTTGAGAAATTTAGGACGAACAAAATTCAAAATATTGAACATCTTTTCGACATGATTTTGATAGAAGGCTTCTGAAAGTACAACCTTTCAAGGTGTCTATACTTGGGCAAGGGACTGTAGCATCTCAGTATTCCTATCTTGATCCTAATTTTCTATTCAACATTTTCTTTCTTCAAACAACTTTTTGGACACTTAGTTTATATGCCATTGCCCTCATACTCGGGTTTGTTCTCAGTTTCTCTTCAAAACCCATTACTATTCAATGCTTATACTCAAAATATTCCACTATCTTTCCATATTACAAAATATACTCATTTGACTTATATCATTATGCTTCAAACATCATAACCCCGAAATCGATCTCGGTTTTATACAATTCAGTTCCTTTTAAATCAATTATTGTGCATCCATCATTACTTATCATCTTTTTTTAATTGACGTCCCAACTGATCTTAGCACTTGCATTCATCAAACTTGAAATTTCATGGCCTAATACTACCATCTAGACATGACTTCACAAACCATGATATATATATAATCTAGTACATTCTTAGCCATATGTGTGTATATATATACATACATGTATGTATATATATATATATATTCAACACTAGGTTCAACCCCGAGATTTTCTTAAAATATATCACTCACAATCCCTGAGGTGGTTTTTGGCATTTTCTTGCCTTTTATCTACATTTTCTATTGAGTGGTTTACCTTAGATGCTACATGATCAGCCTATACTTCTTTTTAAGTCTGGTCACATTTTCATTTCTCTTTCTTTATCACATACAACTTTTCTCTATCACCCCTTACTGTGTCTATAGGAGGTATATCATCATCTCTGAATCTACATCAAGATGGCATTACATCTCAATGAATCAACCATAGTACAAAGGCGTAAACACTCCCAAATCACTTCACACAAAATAGGTCTACCAAAAACTGAAACTAATCCGGTTTCTACCGAGATTCAAATTTAATTCACAACTCATTTTCTTAATTTAATCAACAAGGATTCAGAATAGCCTAATATATAATAAGATTTAATGATCTTATGACTTATTCCTATACTTTACAGAATAAAACACCATGCGAGGAACAAGGATACAAGAAACACTCTTGCATTATAGTTAATGACCTCTAACCATGCTCTGATACCATCTTTGTAACATCCCCCGATCCGAAGATGTTATCGACAGGTGATGGAACCCACCATCACCCCAAGCCTCTCTATCTCTCTGGACACTTAATGCTTGTACATGCAATACTAACAACTTCATACACATGTACAAAATACAAAATGGGCATCATGCCCACTCACAACATATGTGTAATTAGTAAGTGTTACAAAGTCTGAGGCACTATAATACATCTATACGTAATTATCAAAAAAATAAATCTAACTGTAACACATCATACGTTATGTACATGATGGACCACGACACCCTAGTAACTATAGCGTGTATCTTGTTTCTCTATGTGTGTCTCCTCTACTCTGAAAGATCTATTTTCTTCTTTCTAACTAACTATCTAACCTGCAAAACTGAAAAAGTGAGGGGTGAGTCTTCGAAGACCTAGTCTTCGAAGACCTAGTGACTTGATAGATATAATTAAGGAAATTTATTTTAAAGAGAATAAATTGTACTGTATAAAAAATTTAATGCGAAATTTAAAATCATAATTGTATTCACCATTCACTGTAAATAAAATCAACTCGAGATTTAATATTCAAATCACGCAAATGATATATTGTAATAAATAAATCTTCAGACTGAGTTATCAAAAATCTAGATTCAACACCATGCTTGAAATTGCTCTACTGTGATAAAATCAATTTCAGAAAAATGGTTAAAAATTAGAAAACTCTATGACTCTGGTATATTGGCCCACAATGTGTCACAGTCAGCCAAAATATGACCTCTGGCCCCGTAGGACGACCTCTGGCCCGAAGGAAAACTTTTGGCTCCGTAAGGCAATCTCTAGCCCCATAGGACGAAAATCAATTTAGAAAATGAAACATTTCAAAATCATGTTTTGAAATAAATCATTTCTCACATGCTAAAATCATAAGCCAAATGATTTTACATAATTCAAGAATGGGTATCAACGCCATTCACAAAATCCATGTCTTAATCATGAATGTAACATAAATCCATATAAGTTCACATTGAATATAATCATACTCAAGCATATGAAAATACTCATCATTTCTTAAATTCATAAAACTTACTTCAACCATATATATATATATATATATATATCGGTTCAATAAAATTTCAAAACATTCTCATCTACATCATTATGCTAAAACAATACTTTAGAAAAGTAAAGTATCCACTCACACTTGTCTTGAAAAATCCATGAATATACATCAATATTATTTCCAACATTTGAATCATACAACTTAAATTTAAAAGAAATTCATAAAGAATCTCATTGAACATCAACATGCTCAAATCATATCCAGATCACCATAAATTTAGAATTCCACTAAATATTCATTCATCTTTATTCTAAATCAGTAATAATAAGCCTATTTCTTAGTGTGTAAAATAATAAGTTTTATTATATAGTGTACAAGATAAAATATGTAAAGATCTACTAATAAGTTTACGCTTAACCAAGACCAAATTGCAGTACCATTAACTGTCGGTCCAGTTGTCAGAAATATAACGAGTAATCAGGAGTAAATCTCGTTATAGAAAACTATTAAAACAACAGAAAAGTAAATCATATTTAACCTGTTGCGTTTAAAACTCTCTTATAAATCTGAAAGTATAAATAAACTACGCCCTGGAATGTATCATCCGGTCATTCAAATAATCTACGCCCGAGAATGGGTCATCCGGTAGTTCAAATAATATATGCCCAGAAATAGGTCATTCGGTCGTTCAAATAATATATGCCAAGAAATAGGTCATCCGGTCGTTCAAATAATCTATGCCCGGGAATGGGTTATCTGGTTGTTATAAAGGGGAGAAACCAAGAGCGTCCCCCTGATTCTCTCATCTACGATCCATGCCCATCGTTAAATCTCGAATGTTCGAGAGGGACCATAAAAATAAATCACATATCAAAGTATATTCATCAAAACTCTTTTCCAAGATAATATCACAAATCCAATTTCTTACCAAATCATCATCAAGAAAATGAAGTCATCATAAACTAGAAATATAATCAAATTCTCAAGAATAGCTTCACATATAAATTTTCATAAACATTCATAATCGTGAAAATTTATTTGCTTTATTTAATAAAATAAGAAAAAAAATGATTTACTAATAAATAAAATGGATAAGTGTCCAACTTATAAATTTAAGAAGTGGCTAGCTATGTCGTGGAAATGGAGGAAGTGACTCCAGTCATCGATCTACAAATAAGCTCGTCATTATGATTAATTGCAATACAATATTTTCATGCAAGCAATCATGTTACCATGTATAAGTCACCTAAGACCACTGAAAATTATTCAATTGAGATTAATATACCCTTTTCAGAATTCGACTTAAGGTTACGGAATTAAAGGTACTCGAATTTGGATTTTTCGCTTTCTCTTAATTATTCCCCTGCATATAGGTTGACTTCAAAAATTCAATGCGGACGATTGGTATGGAGTTCTGGGCTGAAATATTTACAAGTATGCTCTTATGAGTTTAGTTTCAATACGTTTTTATGAATTTTGATTCCGTTACATAAAACTCAAATTACGACAGAAATCATAATTGTTGTACAGGAAGAAAATGATCAGGTCCTGATTTTGGGTCAGCTTTATTGAAAAATTCAATGCTGTCAGATGCATGCATGAAAAATTCTAAAATTTTAATATGTTAGACCTGGTTATGTCTAGTTTACGTAAATTTTACGGTTCTTCAAACGAAATTATATAACTTAAGTTATAGACTATTCTTTACACCTTTGTTTTAGCCATAATTTCGGTAGCATGCATGTTAAACATAAGCGACCAGAATCCAATTCTGCCCCTATGACAACCATGCACGACCAGCTTCATTCTTTATGTATAACAACACATCTCATGCTTATTTTCATTCACCAAAACATGCTTGAATCAAACATGGCAAACTATTATTCAATTACATGATTAAATACACTTAATTCTACAAAATAATCAATAAAACCTCAACTACAATACACTACTACTTTGTCCAATTTCACCACATCAATTATACACATCATAAACACCACTCTAGCACATCATTAATTCATCAAAGATCATTCATAATTACTGACCTGCTATGGCCGAATTTAACACTCACAATTTGCCTTTATTTGTGTATTCAATTCATCATCAACCATGCACAAACACTCATCAATGCACCCATTAACAATTCATTTACATCAATCATCACTTATGCTATAATATAACATCAACACAAGCCAAATATAGGCACCTTTAAACTATCGAACCAGTCCCTTAATATAACCCCACATTCTTGTGCTTTCAATTGCATTAATCCCTCAACATAAACATATAATCACTCATTAATGCATTAATTTACCTCCCAATAAGGCAAGTTGAAAAATATTGATTTTTCCTTCCACATTCCAGTTGAAGGCTTCTTTCTTTTCTTCCATTTCTTTCCCCAATCATTTTCAATTGCACTAAAAGCTAACAAAACTTCTTTCTCCCTTGATTTCTCTCAGTTGTCTTCCCTCTTTTCATCATCTTGTTCTCCCATTTCTTGTCGTCTCCTTCATCTCTTATTTTCTTTCTTTTCTTTTGCCTTCCCTTTCTTTTGCCTTACCTTTTCTAAGATAAAATCCCTCCCTTACCCATTTTTCCTTCTTCCTCTTTTCTTACTGTCTTCCCGTCAAAACCCATTTCTCCCTTTTGTCTTCTTGATTTTTCTAAAGTTGTGAAGAAAACAAAGGCAAATGACCCTTTTGTCCATGCTTTTCATCTTTCTAGACCAATAAAAAAAATGACCATTATATCCATGCACCTTTGGGCTAAAGAAATTTGGTCTACTATTTACCAATTATTTGGGCTTAATATTAGCTTTAATTTATCAAACATTTGGTTTGGGCTTAGACACTAACATTTGGGCCATGTTTGTTTTTATTTTATTTTATTTTATTTTATTTATTTATTTTGTATCTATACCATATGAAAATTTCGGGCTATTACAGAAAACAAGCTCAAAAATATTTTATTCAATTTCTAGCCGAAAACTCATTTATAATGCATTAGAGACCTCTTATAAAAGTTTAGTACAAATTAAAATATACTACATCAAGTTCCAGGTCAAAGAAATATTTTCTTGATATAAAAATTGTCAAGGCCTAATAAATGCATCATTGAATCTTACAATTGACTTTAAGCTTATTTGTTGTAACTTCTTTCTTGGTGTAGAAATTGTCAAGGCCTAATAAATGCATTCTTGGATCTCACATTTGACTTTGAGCTTGCTTATTGTAACTTATTTCTTTATTTGCTTAATGTAAAGTGATTTGACAATCAAGCAAATGAGGTATCATTGACCCAAGTGAGCATAGTCAAACCAAGTGAATAAATTAGGTCTTTAAATGGGATTTAAGCCAAATGAGCTAAAGGAAAATTTAGGGTTGGGCTGAATTGGATTGTGGTGTATAAGTGTGTTTGGGTCAGGTAAGTTAAGGTATTTATGGACCGGTCTTGGGTTGAATTAGAATGAGTGTAGGTGGGTTGAGTGTGTATGGTTAGGATTCGGTTCTTTAATTTGTATCACCTAATCATGCATATTTTGTAATCTATTAAATTTCTTTTATGAATTTTCAAGTTTTATTTCATTAATTGTTTTATATATTTTAATTTTATAAATGTAAACTATATTTTTTAGAAGTGTTATTAAGAATATGATTTCAAATTGAGGATGATTTTAAAAAAAAAATTAGTTTACAGGGATAAAGTGATAAATCAAATAAAAAATAAGAGAAATAGAGATGGAAGATTGAAGGAAAGTTGCAAAACACAAGTATACAATCAGAATTCAATTGCAATCCGTGTATACTTTTAAGAGATTTTGGTGGAGAAAATGGTATATATTCCCACTAAAACATTCACAAAAAGTGGATCAAAAATTAATTTGAAAAATTATTCTGCCGTTCTCTTTACTCTTAGAATAACCAACACTTTATTGTAGCAGCTCTAAAATCAATTATTTCAATTAATTTGGAATATATATAGCCATTAGGAGAACATATAACACGAATCCTTGGATTTATGTAATTTGGCTTTGAAGATAACACGTCTCTATTCTCTTTGCCCGTCTCTCCCTCTCTCATTGCAATTTGCAATACAATGCAACATATATATATTAACCAAATACGATATTGGTGAATTTGTGTTCTTTTTATTAAGACAAAAAAAAATGAAGAAAAATTATATTTGACGGAGATTATTCTTTATTTCGCCCTGAAATAAATTACTAGTAATTTGCGTGATTTTATATACTATCAAATAGATGTGATAATAGATAAGTTGTATTCTAGTAACATTCAAGAAAAAAAAAAAGAATATATATATATATATATATATATCCAAATCAAGTGTACGAGTATCTTTGTTTTATTTGTATTTTTTTTTTTTTACATTTTATCAATTTATATATATATATATTGATATAATTATATTTCTCGTTTAAAGAAGTTTTGTTTAATACTTGAAAAATAATAAACCCCAGGTACCAAGAGTCTGAATTTGTAACGCATGGGTTTGGATTTATATATAGCACATCTTCCAATTCAAATATCTTCTAAACTGAACTACAAGACACAAAACTTTTTTGGTTTTTGAAAATTTTCCTTTAATAAATAAATAAAACTTTAGAATCACTACATAACATGTGTTTTGAACTAACAAAAGCACTTTTAGGATAAGCATCTACTTTCTCTTTTCTATCAACACAAAATAAAAGAACAAAAATATCAATTGAAGATACAATCCATGGCAAACCCCCTTTCTTTCTTCGTCTTCCTTCACATCCTTCTCTGGCCACCACGGTACACGTTAGCCAAAGACCAAGCCTGCTGGCCGACATGCGGCTCGCTACCAATCAAGTACCCCTTCGGCACCGGTCACGGCTGCGGATCGCCGCGGTTCCATCCCTATGTAACATGCCCACCCGGTTCAGACAAGCTCCTCCTCCATACCCACACCGGCTCATACCCTATCACCTCCATATCCTACGCCACTTCAACCTTAACCATCACCCCAACCATCATGTCAACATGCAACTCCATGCAACCTTCACCCAATTTGGGCCTTGATTGGGCCAGCCCATTTCAGCTCGGCCCATCAACTTTCCTCCTCCTTTCATGCGCACTACAAAACTCACCAGTTTGTGATCCTTCCTCGTCTCACCTGTGTGATTCTTTTTACACGTGTCCTTCCGTCATCGGACTCGGCCTACCGCTGTTTCCGCCGACGAACACCTGCTGTGTGTACTCGCCGGCGAATTTTAACAGTAAAGGTGAATTAGACCTGCGTTTGCTAAAATGTAAAGGATACACGTCGATTTTGTCTCTTCACGAATATCCGACGGATCCGAACCGGTGGGATTATGGGGTTTCGTTGAAGTATACAAATGGAGCTTTTGATAATTATTACTTGGATGATAAATGTAATTCCTGCGAGGAAAGTGGCGGCGTATGCGGATATTCTCCCCCTAGTAATTCATTTGTTTGTGTTTGTAATAATGGTTTCAATACGACGACGCAGTGTAGTAACTTCAGTAATGATGATCAGGAAGGGACTTTTTGGAGCTCTGCTTCGTTACCCATCTGTAAGTTTTCACTAAGATATTAAATTTGAAAAAAAAAATAATAAGAAAGGATCGATGAGCACCAGAAGCTAAAGTGAAGGCACTCTGGTTGTAGTCAGTTTTTGTTATCTATAGGGGGAATATGCCCAAGCGATTTGTCTTGGAGCGTAAAGGGGTTTTCATTTTAGGTGAAAGAAACGAATGACTATTCTAAAATAATTAAAGTGAAACTTCTTGGAGAGCATTAACATTAATACATTTTATGTTTATTATTTACAACCTACCAAAACGATTTTTATTAATATTAAAAACTCTTTTTAATTTTTTTTTTTTTTTTTTAGTTGTAATTAGAAAGAGCTTTTGGAGGATTTAAAAAATTATTTTATCTTTACTTGAAAAAGCTCAAATTTTATTTAAATTTTTTATTACATTTCTCTCCTAACGTAATTTTAAAATTTTATTAATACATTAAGGTAATTAAATTTACAAGAAAATGTACTTCACAGCTAAACAATTAATAATTATTTTCAAAAAGCTCTGTATATAATTAATACCTATAAATTTAGTTGGATTTGAATGGACGTTTGATTGATTTTGCAGGGAAGAGTTGGTTGTGCTTGTGGATTTTGGTTGGTTTGATAGTCTCAGTGTAGACTATCTGTAGCAGCTTTCGAAGCAAGAAAGAATGAAACTTTGCTGAGCAATTTACTCATTTCGTTGCCGATTATGTCTCTGTAAATTTGAAGTTTGAAGAACTCTGTTTTGTTTGGGTATGGAAAAGTTGTAAACTAGTTCAAGTAAGTAGGTGATGTTAGTCAAATAAATAACAAGTTATTATTCACAATCATTTTTTTTTATTATTTATTTATTTATAAAGTCTTAAGCCAATATGAAAAAAAAAATGCTAATTAAATGAAAGAAAAATGCTCACAGTAATAGTGATATCATCATTTGTATTGTAAAATTCTTTAAATTTTTTTGTTACAAATCTAAAATTTTCTGTTATATTATTTTAATTTGTGTATGAAATTTGAGAAATTAATAAATCAAATCAAAATTTTAAGGAAAAATATAAAATATTCCTGGAGACAGTGAATTATAATGTAACATAACCCTTTTTGTTGATATATTTATTGATTAATACCAAAATAATCTGTTAGGGTCATATCTCGCATCTAGATACAATCTAACTTCTACCATATGTAACTTAACAATTCGGATAGCTTTCGCTGATCAAAAGCATATTTAAGTAATCACGGCCATCCAAAGATTATGGACACATTAAAACACATTTTTTAAAATAAAGTATTGATATTAAAATTTTTACTATATTTATTAAAAAAAATTATTTTTTAATACAATACTTAATAGTACTCCAACCGTCTCCCTTATAACCAATATTTACTCGTATTTCTATTTATATATAACATCTAGTAATTAAAATTCAGAGCACCTCAATCAAAAAATCCTCCCAAATATATTCCATTTCAAATAAAGCTTTTAGGATAAGCGTTTTACTATTAATTGTCCATTATTGTATGGTGATTAATATCATGGTAGTGTACAGTGAAATGACCTTGACATTATCAGCAATCCCTGACCGGCAGATGAAATTTGGTTGACCATACAATGTAGTAGAATTTTTTTGATGAAACATTCAATTAATTTTATCAATTAATTAAATTAATAAACCATGCATGAAGTAAATATAATTAAGACAACTAATTTTAACATGATTCGAATTTTTTAATTTTACATCCATGAGGTCTCACTTAGATAAAACAATTCACTAAAAAAAATAACAAATTACAAATACCAATAAATTTATACAAAATAAACATTTCTTTTTATTATTGTCTCTGCTATATTAATTTTTTCTTAGTAACCTTGTTTAACGAGATCCCCTTATAGAGTACCATAGACACCTCAAATATAAGGATCAGTCATACCTTTGTAACTTAAATAAATCTCATAGACACGTCGATAACACTCTACATGACTCATTTCGATGTACTTGTTCTCTAACAAGCATCTATATGTTAGATTAAGTAAACATTTTCACTAGTAGCTTATGAGCTTATCTATTTTTCTTCTTCAAGGAAGCAAACATAACATATGTCGATCTAATATAGATTTATCAATATCCTAATGTTGATATTGACTATATATTATTCAAAGCGACGAATTATTTATTCCCTCACAATCTCGCTACGAACAAATGTGTAATGTCAAAATACATATGATTCATATATAAGGTACCATGGACATCTTAAATATAAGAATCAATCGTACCATCATAATTTAGAGAAATCTCATAAACACGTGGATAATAATCTATATGAGTTCTCAAGTGAATTATTTCGATGTACTTATTCTCTAACAAATATCAATATGTTAAACTAAGTGAACACTTTTACTAGTAATTTATGAGTTTAGCTACCTTTTTTCTCCAAAAAAATAGACATAACATATGTCGATATAATATGAATTTATTAATATCCTAATGTTGATAATTATATTATCGAAAACACTTAAGAATGATATAATCTCATAAATTAAATTTAAGTTAATTATTCTTATAATAATTTTAAAAACTTTATATTATAAGTAGTAAATATTTATTATAGATAAATTTATAAATAAAGTGTCAATTTCATTAATTAATGCAATAATGCGTAATTAAATATTTGAATATAGTTCATATAAGAGCAGGAAGGACAAGAGATCTGCTTGAAGGAGAAGAACTGCATCTGACAAGAGGTGAGGCGTGAGGCACTCCGTCTGAAAAGGAAGAGCAGCTACCAGCATTCTGAAATATTCATTTAGTCTTCTTTTATTCCCCTCGCTACTCTTCCTTGCATTTAAAGATATTCTCCGGATTGGTTGAGTCTCTTTAGCTTCAGTTTGCAGATTTTGTTATCCAGAAGATGGTTGTTTTGATAATGCATTTATCAACTGTTCTTGGGCTCGGAATATTTGGCAGTGGCTTGCCACTTCTTTTTATTCTAATCTGCCTCTAGTTGGATTTTTTCAGTTGCTTTGGCAGTACATTGTTTTGAGCATTTTTCATTATTTATCAGATTTGGAAGACTCGTAATAGGCTGATTTTTCAAGAGCAAAGAAGCTATGTTTCTCACGTTATTTCTTCGTGCAAATCTTTTCTTCAGTCTTGGTCTCCTTCCTGCCCTGGATTTGTTTCGTCCGTTCTTGATTTGAACACTCTTCGCTTGCTAGCTTGTAAGGTAATTCAAGTTCTTTGATTATCTCCGATTAGACCTTTTGTTAAAATCAATAAAAATGGGCTTTCTAAGGATGATCCCATTGCATAATTCCCGCCAAAAAGAAAGATTGACAGCCCAAGTCGGGCCTTAATGATTCTGAAAGACTCACTCCCGCTATTTCTTATTGCCATTTTGATTTGGTTGGTGGAAATGACTCTGTTGTAGCTATCTCTTATTTGCTTAATTCTAGCTTCAATCCCCTTGGCGTATCAGAAATGATTGATTAAATTGTATAGCCTCCGCCTCCAAGATTTCCTTTCTACAGTTCACTCATTAGTCTTGAAATTTGGGACTCCATTTTTCGAGTTCTACTTGTTTGATGCTCCTCTCTTATGAAATCAAGATCTTCTTTTTAAGGATTGTGGGGGCTTTTTTTTTCTCAATTTTAGATTTTCACAATCTTTGTTTCTTTGTCCTCCCTTTTAAAATTGCGATTGGTTAAATTTTTAGAAAAATTTTGAAAATAATTCTTTTTAAACTTCTATTTTTCATTCTAATCAACCTAATTTAATCTTATCAAAGAATCTAATTTTAGGTACTCTGAACGCTTTTATCTATATGGCTAAATACATACTACAGTATTCCCACTACAATGTATATGCTACAGTATATAACCACATAAACTTTAAATTTTCAAATCCTAAAATTACTGTACTCGTACGTTTTATATATTTTAATTTTTTTTATTTTTAAATTTATATAATAATAATAATTAAATTAAATTAAATTTATTTATAATAAATCTTATTATAATTAAATCTACATAAAAATATAAATTTTAAAAAATAAAAAAAAATTATTTTCATCAATTATTATTTATTATATAAATATACAAAAATAAATAATTAAAAACTTTAAAAAAATATTAAATTTAATTATATAAATTTTATTAAATAACAAAATTAAAACTTATTTTAAAATTAAATTAAAAACTAAATAAATTGAAAAATAAAAAATTATTTAAAAATTGCTACAGTGACCGTAGCTACAGTGCTCAGATCCGAGTACTGTCCACTGTAGCAAAATTTTTTTTTATAATTTTATTTGTTTATTTTTTTTATAAATAAAAAATTTTAAAAATAAATTTAAAAATTTAATTGTACAAAAAAAAATATATTTATTTTTTACAAAAAAAAAACCAAGCATATTAAACGATTTAAATTAATATAATTTAAATAATTTTATCCTCGTAACTAATTCAGCTCTACAATACACGAGTTACTAAATTTATAATTATAAATTTATCTTTTTGTATAATATAATTTTTTTAATTTTTTATAATTATAATTTTTTTATTTTTTTAAATTTATAATTTGAGTGTACTAAATTTTATCGTAAATAAAATTAATTTCATCATCATTATTTATAATGTATATTTTAAAAATAAAAAAATTAGTTAGGGAGAATATTAAAAATAAAGACATATTAAAAAATTTAAAATTAATTTTCAAAAAATTATTTATTATGTATTTTTACAAAAAATAAATAACTTTATTATTTAGAAAAAAATAAAAATATATTTATTATTTTAAAAACTGTTATTTTAATAAAAAAAATTACATAAATTTTAAATTTTAAAAAAAATAATAATTTCATCACTTATTATTTATTACGTATATTTAAAAAATAAAGAAATTATTTATTATATAACTTTTGTTAAATAAATAATTGAAAATTTGAAAAAAAAAACTTATATTTTTATATAACTATTAATTTCTATTTTTATATTTTTATACAAAATTGAAAAAATTCA
>JAXCLQ010061149.1:0-16215 GCA_035584115.1 Cedrela odorata | reverse complement strand
ACTCTCTCTACTTATTCTCTTTACTTATTCTTAAATTGCAATATGCAATTATAATTGTTCTTACAATTTTTCTACAATGGGCTCCCACTACAAATGTATGACCAGTCCCATCATCCTTCTTCTCTTTTTCTTCCTCTCATTTACCAGCCAAACACTCACTCTCCATCCTTTTCTCAACAACCAAACAACTAGATTCATCAACTAAAAATCGCAAAACAACACAGCCAACAACTAAATCAAAGAACCCAATCATCTTCTTCACAGTTTTGGCATCTTTTCTTCTCTTCTTGTTCGGCCATCTTCTCCTCTTTTCTTTTCTTCCCATAAATTTGCTTCCTCTCCTTTCGATTTTCACAGATTTCCCCTTCTTTTCATGCTTTCCCGTAAGTTTCCTTCTCCTTCTATATTTTCTTTTCTCTTCTCACTTTCTCTTGGCCGAACATAAACACGCCTTCTTCCATGTTTCTTCTTCCCTTGCTTAACCTTATCTTCTCTTCTTGCCTTTCTTCTTCTTCCTTCTCTCTTTCTTTATTTTTCCTTCTCCCTTCTCCTTATTCTTTCTAAAATTTTATTAAGTGAAAGAGATAATGACCAATCGAATGGAGTGCTTAAATATAAAATGTGGGCCGACCAAATACTTTTCTTTTCTTCTTTTTTTTTTATTTGGTTTTTCTTCTTTCTATTTCCTTCACTCTATTCTACATTGTCCTCCCATTTTCTAGATTTTTCTCAATGTTTCGGTAAGAGAGAAAAGATAAAAAAAAATCGAAAGATATTTCCCATTTACTTAACTATGGCATTTGGACTAAATATTTAAATCTTAATTGGGCTTATTCTAAACAAAATAAAATTGGACTTTATTTATGTTTCAATCCCCATTATATATATACATTATATATATATATACAAATATAAAATACTTGTCCCAAAATTTAAATAATCTTATTATATTTAATTTCAAAACTTATTTATTACTATTTTATTTTATTATATTTTTTTTTCTTTTATGTAAATTTCCTACAACACCAATACCTAATGAAACTAATGCCTTATCAATTAAATAAAAATCTTGAAATATCAATAATAATCATACTTAGATATATTTTACATTCTATACCTCAATTTCATATTAACTATGCATGCGTAACCTCAATTAATTAATTATTATTATTTATTATTATTATTATTATTATTATTATTACAACCTATGTTGTTAATTTAAAATTTAATAAATCAATTTATATCAAAATTACGGGTTCTACATCGCCCATTTGTAATACATGGATTATGTTTGATACTGTTACCATTGTTATTATAGTTTCATACTTTGCACATGCATTCAGGTCATAAGATAAGGCTTAGGGTGATAGTGGGGATCTATCACCTGCTGATAACATCTTTTGATATAGAGGTGTTATAATCCAACGTCAGGAACTCTATTTTAATTTAGATTTTTGTATACCATTCAGCATTTTTGAAAACCTAAAATACAACATTGATGAGCAACTTCTAAAATCTGCTGGGAATGTCTCGTTTAACAAAAAATTCTAAATTTTAACTATGTTGATAATAATTATGTCTAGTTTCTATGACTTTTGACATAACCTAATTCTAATTTCGTATGTTCTAGTTATAAGCTATTTTCTATACATGACGTAATAGGTCATGACAGAATGTACACATTAACAGGGTAGCATAATTCCAATTTTCGCTGTGAAATCACCTTTTCATAAAAATTTTGATATTTTACTACGTCGCTTGTTATTGTCTCTAGTTTTTCAAAATTTTACAGTTTATAAATCGGAATCCTATAATTTATTTTATAGGCAAAACAGTGCTCAAAGGTCACAGTTTCAAGCAAGCAAAATTTTTGCCTTACCAAGGTCATTTCACCCCATTTAAGCCAATTCATTTCCTCATTTTCTAACACCATTTAGCCACAGCAATTTGCACATAAACACAAATCAATTTCTCATTTTCTAGTAATCATAACATCACCACCTGTTAATTATTTCAACACCAAATTTGATGCCACAATCCACCTCTTTTCATAACAAAATTTCCAACATGATTACCCCTTGAATTCACAGCAAACTTCTTCTTTTTAACATCAACATTCAACATATACCCACACATATCTCTCTACATCTACAACTAAACCTTAGTTTATTCACAAATTGTAACATAAAATAAATACAACAACATAAATCAAACTTTCAAACAATTCAAAACATACACTTACTTACTTCTTGGTTTTTTCCCTTTTCTTCCCCTTCTTCTCCCTTTCTTTCTTCTTCTCCTTCTCTTTCTCTTTTTCCTCTCTTTTCTTCTAGGTTAGGCCACCACCCTTGCTTCCCTTCCTATTTCTAGCCACACATCTCCTTTCTCACCTTGATTTTACTGGATTTTCACCTCCCTTTTCCCTTGTTCACCTCATGGCCAAAATGCCCTTTTCTCTCTTAGTCACGTTTTGCTCTTCTCTTCCTTTGTCCTTTTATTTTCTCTCTTTTATACTTTCACTACCTTAAAACAAAATATAGAGCAATGTAGTACAATGTGGAATTTTCTAGAATTTAGGCTTATATTTTGTATTAAAGTAAATTGGGCTTAAATTTCAAATTTCAAATTTTGGGTTTGTCTTTGTTTTATGTCTTCCCGTGTGCTTCCCTTTCTCCTCTCAATTGTCTCTTTGATTTTGTTAAACATATGTGTAATGCTCTAGAAAGTTTAAACTAAAAACATAAAAATTGGGCCTTAATTTTGGATTTAAAAATTTGGGCTTAATTAATTATATTAGACTTCATTTAGCAAATGTTTAGACTTAACTTAGTATTATTGTTAGGCCATAATATAATTATTTTAATTATTTTAATGATGGCCCCACATTTTACTATTTTGCACATTTTCCCCTATCTTATGATAATTTTGCACTAAAAACACAAAAATTGGGCCTTAATTTTGGATTTAAACATTTGGACTTAATTAATTATATTAGACTTCATTTAGCAAATGTTTAGACTTAACTTAGTACTATTGTTAGGCTATAATATAATTATTTTAATTATTTTAACGGTGGCCCCATATTTTAGTTATTTACACATTTTCCCTATCTTATGATAATTTTTCAATTTAACCCCTTGAGTTTTAAAAATTCTACATTTTTGTCTTTATATTATTTATAGTTTTTAAGAAAACAATAGAAATGAAAATCACTTACTTAAGTCTATATATGTCCATAGCACGTGACACCTAAATTTCGAGTTAGTTCTACATGCTTAGCTTAACTAGGTTTCCTCAAAACCTCACGCGTCGAAATTCATATCTAATAACAAACTCGAATACAATCAAGTTATATTAAATTTTTACTGGTTCTACACACACAGATATATATATATATATATATATATATATGAAAACCCATCTCTATTATGAGTAAATTTCAATTCAAAGTTGGAAACACTTCATATCCAAATTCTGTGTAATAAGAATTTTTTGAAAGCTACAATATCGTAAATCTGCACCACATTGTACTTAACATTTTCATCTGTTGCAAAACAAATTTCAACACTGTTCAACCGTAAAACAAAAACGGCTGAAAATTTTGGTATTTAGGGGCGTTACGTGTTGCTATCCCCTAGGTACATCTCCATACAACTCTTGTATCTAGAGGCATTACATATCCCCGTCTCCTCAAATACCTCTTTGTAACCTTTGGTGTCTTGGGGCATTACGTATTGTCGTCCTTCATTGCTCTTAAGAATGTGACATATGAGGCAGAGGAATCCAAAGGTGTTAGTATCGTTATCCCCCTGGTTCCAAGTCTATAACCACACATGTGCACATGGTCTTTTAGTGTCATAATCGAAATTTTATGTAATAGTTAAAATAAAATTTTGGTGATTAGAATAAAATTTTCTTGAACATAGAGGATAAATAATTCGAAAAACAAAACAAAACAAGCCCATTTAATTATTAATTATGGGCCATTTAAATGACAAATTGGGTTTAGAAGAAATTGCATGCAAATTAAGCCCAATTAGATTATATGAATCGTCGTCCATGTGCTGTAAATAAATCAATTAAATTTTTTTATTTTAGCATTTTGTCTTCTTAAAAGATAAGTTTAACAAGTTCTAGAAATAGGTAATAGAATAGAGAAAAACGTAGAAAGGGGAAGAGAGTTTGTTTGGCCGATAAAAAGAGAGAATAAGGGAGAAAATGGAGAAAATGAAGAGAAGAGAGGGAAGAAGAGAGCTTGCCGAGAGAAACTGTGAGAGTTGAAGAGGGAATGATTTGCCAAAAGAAAGGAAGAGAAAGGCATGGGAAGAGAGCAAAGAAACTGTAAAGATGAATTCAAGAAAGAGAGGATTTTCAGGTAAGAGAATGAGGAAGATGGGAAACCAAGCTGAGAGTTGAAGATGTGTAGGCAGAAAGACAAGTGAAAGGGAAAAAAATCAAGAGAGGAACGAGATAAATGGGAGAGAAAGGGAAGAGCCAAAGGTGAAAAGAAGGGGAGAAGAGAGAATTTGGCTTGTTCTATTTGATTGGAGCTGAAGCACATTTAGGGTTTCATTTCATTTTGGGGAATATCTGACAAAGGTTTGAATTTAGTTTATTTATTTGGGTTTTGTGATTGGGAAGCTTTGATCTTTAGATAGTGGCATCTCTGCAAATTGGGCATTGAAGTTTCTGGTAATTTTCTACTTCTGTTTTTGGTATAATATACTCATGCGTTAGGACTTTCCATTTGGTTATTATTTTTCAGCAATTGGAAAATCAATAGGATTACATGATCTAGTGGTTTGAATGATAATATATCATGTTAGTGACACTTATTGTTTCCATTCCATTTCTTGGGATGTTGAATTCCTATCCTTGAAAGTGAAGCAGACCTGGCCATGAATTAATAATGGACTAATGTTTAGCTTCTTTGTGGCATCTGTTGCATCATTTTCAGATTTTGTTAATAACACTTGTACTTGAATGTCTAATGTATTATGATATTTTCTAGTTTGTAATGGATGAATATAAGACATTTTGGGAACAATTTTGAGCATAATATATATATATATATATTGTGTCTGAAGGTAGTATTATTGTTTAATATTTGGTTTAGGAAACTGTGTCTGTGGGTTAGATAAATGAGTAGATATATTCATATTATTGCTTTATTGTTCATTTTAATAGATATAGTAAAAAATGATATAGGTGAATAATTGAAGTGATAATTTAAAATCTCCTTGCTATGGGAAGGTGGATTAATTGAGAGAAGATTATGCGATTTGACAATATAAGTAATATGTTTATTCTATGATAGTAATGACTACGTTTTGTGGTTGAAAACTTTGACCTAGGTCTAATGTTTAGCTTATAAAATAAATTGTAGACTTCTGATTAATAAGCAGTAAAATATTAGAGAAACTAGACATAATTATGAGATACATAGCTAAAATTTAGAATTTTTGTGAAACGATGCATCTCCAATAAATTTTAGAAGTGGCCGCTCTTTGTTGTATTTTGGTCCGCCAAAAATGATGAGCAGTGTATAGAAAACCTAAAAAGAAATAATGTTCCTAATATCGGTTTTTACCGCCATAAAATTTTATGAAAGCTAAACACATAAGGGAACAACATATCCATAAATTAGATCATTTGATGTAGAGATGGATTTCCAACAAAGGTCGGAATTTAGCCGCCCTATTTTAGCATTGCACACTATCGCATGTTTGTGTAGTGTGTAGTAAATTAATTATAGCTTGAATATTAGGAATCGAAATCAAGATCTGTAAAAGGTTACAGAAACTAGACATAACAAAGAATAATATAATAAAAAATTAAAATTTTCTATCAAGAAACAGATTCCCAAAAAATTTAGAAAAGTCAATGTCCTGTTACGAAATTTGGTTAGAACATTGTTCGTTCAATTAAAAATAAGTTGGGATATAAAAGTCTATATGAAACACCATAAAAAATTCACATAATCTAGGTGTATAAGGGATGAATAAATTAAAATTTTGGCTTAGGATTCATTGCCGATTGATTCCAACAAAAAGATAAAGTTACCCCTGACACAGATAAATGTTGCTTAGGATAAATAAAGATGAAAATTGTAATTTTTTCAAATTGGGTAACGGAAGTTTGAAACATTTTGACTTTTTATTAAGGATGATTGATGGATATGATATATTTGTTCATTAATATAGCAAATACATGAGATTATGAATTTTAATGGGAGTACATATATTTGTAGATAATCGATCCAGTTAACTATCAGTGAGACTATAAGTTGGAAATGGTTAAGCGCAAACTTGTGAGTGGATATTTAACCCTTTTCTTTTTCATTCTTTTAAATTATTTTATAAATTTTATTATTTTACAAATTAGGAAATAGTTTTTATAAATATTGATTTAAACAAGGTGTGAGTAGATGGAATATTTTCAAGATTTTTAAATAAATAAGTTTACATGTGTAAATTGTTTACTAATTTACGAAAAATTTGAATGTTAATTTGCTTTACTAATTTATGAAATTTAAATGTATTTTGAACATGGATTTAATGTCATGAGAAAGGGTAATTCATGAAATGCTTTTGAAAGTTAAGAAGTCTTTTTGGGAATGAGTTGTTGTGTAATAAATTGAATGTTTTGGTTATGTGACTTGTAATGAAAATGCTTTGCAGATGATATGCTTTGAGTTTCTTTAGTGCAAGTGCTCAATGTGAGTATATCTGTACACATATAGATTGTATAGATCTCAAGGGATGGACCATTACAAGTGAGCTTTCTTCTTATATAGATCTCGTGAGATAGACCATTATGGGTGAGTTGCCCTCTTGTATAGACCTCGAGAGATGGACCATTACAGGTGAGCTTCCCAAGAGTTTATTACTGAATAAGAGGATGTTTGGCACTGCACTCACTTATTCAAGCTAACGCTATCGAATGGACTAAATAATTTTATGTACTAGTATAAAATAATTTGATAACGGGTCTCGAGATATCAACTAGCAATGCACTAGGGAATGTCTCCAGGGATAGTTTCCTAGAAAGCCCAGAGATTTTAATTAAGCATTCACAAACTTTATACATGAAATTGTTTTATTCTGTTTTATTGAATTAAATGAATAATTTTTAGGTTTTTAATAGGAATGACCATATTTTTTGGCCCAATTATATTTATGGCCCAACTTAAAATTTTATTATATTTGAAACCAAAACTTCACTAATTGGACAAAATTACCATGATTGGATGACAAACATTACCCTCGATGAAATTGGTTTAGATGAACAATATTCTTAATGAAATTCATCGAGATAAATAGTTTTTTCTACAAAATTCATCAAAACAAATAGTACCTTTGATGAACAGTTATTTCGATAAACAGTTTTTTGACAAAATTCATCTAAATAAATAGTTCTCAAAGAAATTCGTCTTCATAAACAGTAACCTTGATGAACAGTACCTTTGACAAAATTCATCAAGATGAACAGTATTCTTGAAGAAATTCGTCGAGAGAAGCCATTTTATATTTACTCATTGAATCCTTAGGACTCACCCCTTAACCTTTCAGTTTTGCAATTTGACAAGTAATTAGAAAGAAGAGAGAGAAATTTCAGTACAGCAGAGATACAGATAGAGGACAAAGAAAACACATTGT
Organism: Cedrela odorata; assembly: GCA_035584115.1. Taxonomy (NCBI): domain Eukaryota; kingdom Viridiplantae; phylum Streptophyta; class Magnoliopsida; order Sapindales; family Meliaceae; genus Cedrela; species Cedrela odorata. The sequence goes on along the minus strand of JAXCLQ010061149.1, from coordinate 8,557 downwards.
AGTTACTAAGGCACATGGGTTCGTCATGCAGTCATGCATGATTCAGTTAGTAACATGTCTTAGAGTTGAAATTAGAATGCATTATGTACTTTAAAATGTAATATGTTGTAATATATTGTGAATTTTTCTTTATTTATTTCACAAATTAGGCTTATTGCCCGTATGTGATTTATGTATCGTGTCTAATATTATTATTGTGGATTCTAAATTTTTGCATATTATGGTTTTCATATTTTTGTATGTATTCATACATATAGAGAGAGGTTTAGGGTGATGATAGACTCCGTCACTTGCAGGTAGCATCTTCAGATATGGTGATGTTACAGAAGTGGTATCAGAGCCAGGTTTAGAGGTCAATGTGTCATGCCCCGATCCGTAAATCCGAGTATATAGTAATCGCCACACACCGGCGAGGCATACTTCCCACTAGTATTCCCCACATATGTGTAAGGCTTTCACATTTTCTAATACTACATCCTTTTACAGAAATTTCACATCATACATATATATATATATATATATACACACACAAACATCATATTCAAAATTTTATTGTTCTAGACAACCCCATAATTATACAATGCTTATAGATCCCATCTACAATATATTTACATAATAGTGAAGGTTTTATACAATAATATACCTAATCAAAACCTTCATTACATTGCAAACCTCAACCAAATCTATGCCTAGGGAGTGGAGTGACGACTTTCTCATAGTTAGTCCTATCTGAAAATATATATATTTTTTTAAAAAGTAAGTACAAGACTTAGTAAATAGATGGACATTTATAATTTGAAAGCATTTAAAAGAGGAGTAAGAGTATTATCTTTAAAATATAACATGTTACAGCAAAATTTTAAATAAATCATTCAAATAAGACAAATACATATATCTGGTTTAAATCAAATATAAACTTGTAGATACATTTTCAATTCATGCTCTCAAAAATCTGTGGGTGTTTCAAATAAAATAAATTGAGCTTGTCCGGAAACTATTTCCCGAGACATCCTCAGTAGAAATCTCGAGATCTGCTAAAGAGTTTTTCTACACCAGCATATAAAACAATTTTATTAGCACTCTCATTAGCATTAGCCTAGATAAAAGGTGCGGTGTAAAATACTAACTTATTCAGTTATCTTGTAACGGCTCTGGTCTTTCACACATACCAGTTCAACCGCTATAGTCCTGTGGGAACTCCTTGTCCACCAATCAAAAATTGGACCTCTCTGAGAATTTTATCCATGTCTGGAGACATTATCTCACTCCTTTACGCCTTTCCCTAGTAAGAGAGGAACATCTGTACAGATACGCTACCAAGAGCACAGTACACCAATTTAAAACATAAAAATTCATTTCACAATATTCATCATATACATCATGTACCCACATAAAATCATTTCATTTCAAATCCTCCATCCATAGAAAACAAATCATAGATACTCAAATACATTTACTAAATTTTACTCTTACTCCCATTCAAATTTATTTTCATTTCATATATAAAATAATTATAAGCACTGAATTCATAAAGCAGTTAAATAATTCAAATCAGTCATAATTCATCATTGTGTATAAACCATTAAACATTTGAATCATTTCATTTTAAAAACAAACTTTTAAAACAAGTCCATCTACTCAGCTGTTACTCGTTAAGATATCCGATTTAATGCGTTGACATCGGATGCTCAGGTTATCAATCTACAATTTAAATGATTTTGTGTTAGAATTTAATATAATATATCTATCTCATAAATAATTATATGTATTATGCTTGAATTTTACTATCTAATAAGACCTCAATATGGTTTTGATTATTTATGTTCAAAATTTCAACTCTAAAATTAAGTCCTGACTTGCATGGTAAGTCGATTCATTTTTACTTGAAAGATCATTGTCACTAATCTTCCTCCTAAATCAAAATTTCAAATTTGATAATTTATGGCCTTTCACTTCTCAAATACTTCTAATAAAAATCCCTTTGATTGCCCTATGATCTAACTTCCTTTGCCGTAAATGTTCATAAATAGTACACCCAAAGATCCTTAAATGACTCGACTAGAATAACATCTTGACTATAATTGTAACGCCCACAATTTTGAAAATTTGTAATTGTAGTATCTGCAGTATTTAGAAAATTTAATAGAATAATTTAATATTATTTGATTAATTAAAATTTCATATAACTTAAAATTTTTGGGTGAATTATTGAATTTGGAACTCAAAATAGTATTATTTGTTTGGTTCAAAATTCATGTTATAAAGTTGAGTTATAAGTGAATATTGGATTAAAGAAATAGTATTTAGATTAATTTTGAACTTAATTGTAAAGATTATGAAATATTAAAGTTTACTGTAGAATTTTTCAAAAGGACTAAAATGAAATGTTTTCAAAATTTTAAGTTATTTTAATAAATTTAAAAAGAATAAGGACTTAATTGATAGTTTACATCCCAAATTAAAATAAATTTAGCCTTTCTCCCCCGAAAATCGTACCACTCAGTATGCTTCTTTTATCTTTTTCCAGCAAACCCTTTCTCCAATTTCTTTCTCAATTTTAGGCCAAACGACTCCTAATTCGATCGGTTTTCTTTCAAATTTCAGTTACTGGTAAAGTCTATAACCTAATAGAAATTTGAATTTTAGATTTTAATCATAAATTGGCATTACAGTTAATATTTATTTAAATAAGTTATTCTCAATTTTGAATAGAAAACATTAAATTGGGTTAAATTGGAGTAGAAAACATAGTATTGTATTGATTTAGCATTGATTGAGGTGTTTGTGGGAAAAAATTTGTGTGTTTTTCTCTCGGATAAATAGTAATTTTGAATGTGCTACAGTAACTTCAATTTGCACAGTAATTTCGGCGTGAACAGTTGCTACAGTATTTAAATAAAAACCGTATTTGTTTACTTAGACGAAAATATATAAATTTAAGGCAGTCAAAAACATGAATTAGCATAAATTAGTAATAAAAATCGTTGTTAAAAATCAGATAAAAGGCTTAGTTAGTTAAATTTTGTAATAAGGGTAAAAATAAGAAAATTTTGACACTAATTGCACGAATATCGTATTTAAAATGTTTACATTATTTTATTAAATAGTTGAAAATATGATTTATATATTTGTGGTATTAGGTTATGAGAATCTGTAAGAAAGATCAAGTTAGGTGGGAGGATTATTAGTGGGAGTGGTTACCCTCCCTCCCATTATTATAAGTAAATCGTGCATGCATTTTTAATGTTTTCAAAAATCATGCGATATTCAATGTTATGCTAAAAATGGTGAATTTTAATGTTTTGATATGCTAGGATTGTTTTTATAAAATAAAAATTAAAAATGATGAATTTTAATGTTTGATATGTTGATATCGCATGTATGAAATGATTGTTGAAAATGATGTCGATGTATTAATTTTAATTAATAAAAATGATTTTATGGCTCTAGTCTTTAGTTAATGTTTATTCTAAGTTATTCAGAATTCTATTTAACGTGCAATACACGTTTCTATTATAACTGATGTGAAAATGTCCACTTTAAGTGGAACACGTGATCACGTTCTGAATCTGGGTCACCGTAGGTGCAGGTGACACTAACTGACTGGGCTATTCTGAAAATGTTTGAAATATGAATGAATTTTTGTGTTAATTGATAATTTGAAAATTCATTGATCCAGTTGTGCAAATATGATTGTTTTGACAAGAAAAGAAATATGAAAGGTTTGAAAATGTATTGATCTGTTTGAGTATTTATATTCTGTATCATATCGACATAAGAAAAACTAGTATGGTTTACTTACTGAGATGTTATCTCACTTTTTATTGTAAAAATTTTATTTTTCAGAGAATAGTATGTAGAAGTGACAAAGGACGCGTGCAAGGTTAGTCAGGTATAGATGAAAATCTTGGTTATATGTGTAATTAATAAAGTAATTATAAGTTTGAGAACTAGTTATATAGATAACTCTTTGTACATGTAAGGAATTTAGAAATTGTAGACATTTAAGAATTATGTAATAGTAATACTTTTTGTATGAAATGATGTAATATTATGTAATAATGATTGATTGAATAAATATGAGAATAGGGTGTTACAATAATTCTTATGAAGTTTTAATATTTAAAGTTGTTATAATTTTAGTTCAGAATATTTGAGAGAGCTCTATACTCAATAGCATACACCACACTTTCTTCCTTAAAATCTTATTGAACTTTTCAGTCAACCATTTGTTGGGGTATATACATAACCTAACAATCCTATGTTTCACAATCCCATTTTTCATGCAATATTCATCAAAGAAATGGCTACTATACTCTATTTCTCTTATTAGTTCTAAACACTTTGATCCTCTTATTCTTTCAATATTTTACTGAAACTTTCCATTCATCTCTTTCTTTCTTTAAACAACTCTCCAAAAATTTAATTCTTGTGCCATGACCTTTATACTCTTGTTCATGTTCAACACCTCTTTAAAATCAATTCCTGTTCAAAACTTATATTCAACAAATTCAAACTTTCTTTCTATTTTAGGCAATATACTTAGTTAATTCACATTACTAAGTTTAAACCCCATAACTCAAAAATCAATTTCAGTTTTATACGTATAAATTTCTTCTAGTTGACTTCTATATATTGACTTTTCTTTATCAGCATTTTTAAATTGTCAATCCTGGTGATCTCAACATTGGATTTTAATATTCTCATCACTTGACTCTACTCTATTTTCAACTATATCAATAACCTTCCTTTTTCGGTTTCTAAGCTCAACAAAGTACTATAAATTGTATTGCCAAAATTAATACATATACTATTAAATTAGCCTATCCTTAATTCTCTAATGGCTTTATATTAGATATTACATTTTTATCTTTTTTTTCTTATACTTTATTACATCTCATTCCTCACCTTTTCAATCACAAACAACTCTTTTCTATCACCCCCTCACTTTTTTTGTAGGCTGTGTAACCAATAGTAAATTTAACCTTGCATCTTGTGGTATTTCCTCTTCTTTAGGTCTACCTTGAGACAGCATTATATCTTAATAAAATCATCATAGAACAATCATGCACTTCCAATCATTCCACACAAACTCGGCCTACCAAAAACTGAAACTAGTTTGATTTTTGCCGAGATTCAACTTAATCAAACACCACCTCAATTGAACCACCAAAACCCATAATAGTCTAGTATATAAATAATGTTGAATAATCTCATAATTCATTACTACACTATACAAAATGAGACGCCAGATGAGGAAGAAGGATACCAAAGAAGTAACTCCTTGTATGCGAGTATCTCGGACATATTATATACATAAGACACTGACACTCTTCCACTGCAGTTAGTGACCTCTAGATCATGCTCTAATACCATTATTATAATACCCCCATACTAGAAGATGTTACCGATAAGTAACAGATTCCACCGTCACCTTAAGTCTCTCATAGCCTATCTACATGCATATACAAAATGTAAATCTACGATTATATTATTAGACACAATGCATAATTTACATATGGGTGATAAGCTCAATCATGGAATAAATAAAATTTTATATAATTTACAACTAGTTATATTGTAAAGTAAATTATACATTTAAATTACAACTTTAAGACATATTGAACCTTGCATGACTCTCGATGCATGACGAACCCATGAACCCTAATGACTGTAGTGTATACTCCTTGTCCTTTGTTTGTGTCTCTACCATACTGAATCCTTTTCCTTTTCTTTCTAACTACTTGTCCATCTTTGTCCATCCTGCAACACTGAAAGTTGAGGGGGTGAGTCCTAAGGACCCAATAAGTGGATAATATTAAAATAAAAAAAATATGAATGAGGAGTAAGAGTACAAGTTTTAAAATATAACATACTACATTAAATTTAAAATATTCACTTTTGTCATGCCCTAAACTTGAGTTTCACTTGTGACAATCTCCATAGACCTTTATGATACACCCTCTATACCCAGAATGTATACAAGAGCTTGTAAGGCTTTCCTGTTAATAATTAAAAATCTGAAAAACAATTATAAATATAACCTCTCATCTATGGGAGCATTATCAAAGAATTGATTTCCGTGATCAATTCATCCACAACATATATAATTAATATAAATATTAAATTAAAATATTGCATAAGGGTTGAACAAGATATTAATTTGAACATAAACATCTAGTTTGCAATTTCTTCTCAAAATCAAAAATAAAACCAATATCCTAGGGAAATACATATATCCGAAAAATAAATATCCAATGGACTCAAGATAAAACATGTGAGTGAAGATGAGAGGACCAACCAAGAGCATCAGGTGCTCTCAACTGCTACCACATGCCCAGCTAAGTTTAAAGTGCCTAACTTGAAAGCTATAATTGTTAGAAATGAGTATACAATTATACTCAATGAGTAAACGCATACATATATAGATATACATACATGCATACACATTTTTAACTCATGATATTGGGATTTCATTATTACCGTACTCAAAGTACATATATATTCATTTTCATATACAACAAATAATTGTAAAATATATTATAGGTTTGCATTTATTTCTTTAAAATCAATAACGGACTGGCCATACTTTCTGTGAGCCTTTTCATGTATAAAATCATATACTATGAATATTTATAAAACTAAAAACTTTTTTATGCTTATAAATCATTTATTTCTTTTGTTAAACATGCAATTAGAAATTAATGTCTGTTTCACTAATGTTGACCCCGAGTAGTCACTTAGTGGTATAGTGACTGTTCTCGATATCTATCAAATCCATGAGATCCCTATAAAGCCGCTAGGACTTTTCATAAGGTCTTTAAATCACCTATGTGGCCTCTCAAGGTCAGTTCATAAACTACCTCTCTGTATATACAGTAAATAAGTAGGCATAAAGGCTATACAGCTGACCCACTGGCTATATCACAATATTTGGCTTTACCGGCCTCATCACCAAAATATACATGCATTAAAACATTTCATTTTCAAATCAAAGTGTAATCCATGTAAAATCAAAATTCGGTCTCCCTAGCCATAACACTTTCAAACAACGTTCACAAACACTTAATCCAAATTCGGCCTCCTCAACCATTACATGCATGTATATTAAATAAAACTTTAATAGTAGACCATTTATAATCATTTTCCAATATCATGCAGAATAGCAGTAAACAATTCCATTTGAACATTTCAAATAACTTGTTTAATACACAAGCGTACATATAATTATCACATGCATTCTATTTACATAATCATGTATGTATAAATCTATTAACTATATGGGGAGGATAACCACTGCCACTAACATTTCTCGCGCCTATTTAGTCATTCTCTCGGATCCTCGTAGCCTAATACCGGACATGCATAACTTATGATTTTTACTATTCTTGTAATTAATATAATGCGTAGAAAACAATATTTGTAGATAAAATAACTAAAAACCCCTTAGTTTTATATGTACCCTAAGACTTAACTATCAGAGATCATTTATCCAATTTCCAACAACGAAATTTCATGGCCGTCATATTCAAATTTTAATTTTCACGTCAAATTCTCGATATTCATCGAATACCATAATCCACATAAAATATAATAGCAATTCACATATATTTCCACCAATATATGCTCAATAAACTTAGATTAACACATGTATTGCCTTCACAATGCTTAATATAATACCAATTTAATAATATTAACGTGTTCTAAGCATAATTCAATGAAATTCCTAAATTCATATTTCTGTCTAAAACGGAGATACACATTCCAAGCAATATTCAATACATATATTATATCATGTGTTTCTAATTAGCTCAAATCAACATATAACTATATTTCCTATGCGAAATTTTATGAAATTCCCAAGTGAATAGTAAAACTTAAATCCCAAATATTGTAAAACATGAAATCAAACTTTTAACTAGTTATTAGACTTATCAGTACTTCATAGAGGCCCTTAGAAACCTTTTATCATCGATTAAACAGAAAAGCCCCAAAATTGTCTCGAAACCAAAATTTCATCTTCGCTAAATCTCGCCCCTTTTTGCCCAAAATCGATTCCAAATCGACGAGGATGCATCATGTAGTTGTTTGGTAGCGAAAATTTTGAAATTAATCGGAAGAAATGGAGAGGGAGAGTGATAGGCAATTTTTAGATAAAAAGGAGAGGGTTTTATGCTTTTAGAGAGTGAAAAACAATGAAAAACTATTAGGGGTAGGGTGTATATATAGAAAAAGGGTGAAAAGAAAAAAATACCCTTAGAAAAACTTAAAAATTTAAGAAATAACCCATTTTTGCTGTGAACCGATCGACTGCTTCTTAGAACTGGTTGACCGGTTGCTCATTTCCCCTTAAAACAGCTTCTGTTGATCGACCGCTTCCTAAATCGGTCGATTGATTGCTATAGTAACCCTTAAAACTGTGACACCCGTAATTTCTTTTGTAGGACTAGTAGCTAGGATTGTAAATAAATTTGTTAAAGTATCAAGTGTTAGAATTTTAAGAAATAATATAAGGTGAATTTATAAATGTAGAATTGAAATTTCATTATTAGTAAGG
>JAXCLQ010061119.1:0-16219 GCA_035584115.1 Cedrela odorata | reverse complement strand
GTATAATGCTTAACCCACTTAATTACATATGTATATATTTATTAATAAGATAAAATCCCAAAATCACCTTGCTAATATTGAAATTTTAATTCTACCCTTATAAATTCACTTTATATTATTTCTTAAAATTGTAACACTTGATACTTGAACAAGTATATTTACAATCCTAACTACGAGTCCTACAAAAGAAATTGTGGGTGTCACAATATCTCTATTAAGCCCATTAAAAAACTTTGCTATAGTAGCCTCTCTATCCTCAACTACATCTGCTCCAATCATGGCAGTCTCCATCTCCTTAAAATAATCATCGACACTTTTACTACTCTGAGTAAGAATCTATAACTTATAATGTAAGTCCCTGTAATAATTACTAGGCATAAACCTTTTCCTCATAATGGTCTTCATCTCATCCTAAGTGTCTATTGGATGCTCCCTATTCCTTCTTTTACTCAACAACAATTGGTTTCACCAAACTAAGGCATAATTAGTAAATTCCACTATAGCTTACTTAACCTTCTTCTCTTCCAAATAATTATGACAATCAGAAACTAATTCTACCTTCTGCTCCCACTTTATATATAACTCTAGGTAATTCTTACCCTGAAATGGTGGTATCTTCATCTTAATACTACCTAGATTACGATCTATAACATCTCCTTCCTTACCATGTCTATCACAATGATTCCTCCTATGTCTCCTATCAATCTTATCTCCTCTTTGCTCATTCCTACCTCCACTAACCATTGAGTCCTTATTAAACCCCTATTTTATTTCAAACTCACTATCAAAACCCAAAGGTGGCTCAGGAACCCGCCTACTAGTTCTACATGTGCTAGGCTTACTCTTAGATTTACCTTGTTTCACCTCTATCATGTCTACTTGTAAGTTTTTCAAAATTCGCATGAATTTTTCCATTTATTGTTGCATTGCTTTTATGGTAAACTTTTGTTTATTTTTATCCATTTCAGATCCATTATGAGACATTATGTTAATTAGTTAAATAACTTCACAATCACTCCCTCACGTGTGTATACTCAAAAAAATATCACTCTGGTCACTCGTGTTTCACACAAAATATAAGGCTTTTACCCTCTAATGAGCTCACACACTCTTGCCTTTTACCACTCAAGCTTCTTTTGATAGTACTTTAAATAAACTAATTTAAGTGGCAATCTTGCACTTTTAATCCAACGAATATCGCAAGTTAATCAAAATGATTCTCAACAGAATGAAATTGACATGGAAGCAAAATTAAGAATGCAAGAATATGAATCTAAGCCTTAAGAACAAGTAAATGAAGTTTTAGCAATAAGACATCAAACAGTAATTGATAAAAGAGTAATGAAACCTTAATTGACATTAGGAAGCAAACAAAACTAAATTAGAATTACAAAGGCAATTAGAAACAAGGTGAATTGGACAAATAAAACAAATTAAAACAAGGAAACAAACCAAAAGACGAACACGAACAACAAAGCAATAAACTTGAAAATAAACAAGAAATTAAGCACAAGGAATGAAAATTTACTCCAAATTATCCAAAAGTGTCTAACTAAGCTCTAAAACCCAAGTTAGAGGTTTTTAAATGCTAATCCTAATCCAAATTTATCCTAACTTCATATATGATCCCAAGGGAAAAATTATCCCAAATTATATCTAAATCAACCACCAAATAAGGCCAAATAATTTAACTAGCCCAAATAAGAATAAACTAGCAAGAAAACCTAACTAATTTCTTTTACTTGCCAAAAACCCTAAATCAACTTCCTCCTTTTTTTTTATAATGAATTTTGTTTTTTATTTTTTTTGGAATTTTAGGTTTTTTTTAATTTCATTTTTTTAATTTCATTTTTTATTATTAATAAACAAGAAAAAAAAATTGGCTCCCCTCCCTAAGAAATAGTCGCAAGTCACCTAAAGGAGAAAATAGCTAAAAATCCTAAAACTAAATATCGAAAATAAGAAGAAAAACGATAAAAGGATAAAACTTTGTTGGAACTTAAGCTCTGATACCAAATTTGATGCAAACCTCTAAAGAACGACGCTTTGAAAATTTGAACAAGGCGAATAAAACCCTGGATAGCCAAACCAATGTTAGAAAGTTAATCATTAACCCGAAACTCAAATAAGCAATTAACCAATGGTATTTCAAAAGAGAACGCCACAAGATTATAGTTCTAAATCTTAAGTTTATGTAAAGAAATTTCAAAAAAAGCTTGAGTGATAAAAGTCCATAAATAAAATATTATAAGTCAAATAAAATTTGGGTCCAAAAGTCCATAAATAAAATATAACCAAAATACCCCTAAATTATAAAAAGAGTAATTAGCCAAAGAAAGGTGAAGAATTTAGCACATGTTTAATGAGGCTTATCAAGGGCTTGACGGAGATTGTACCATCCATAATCTTCAACTGAGCTCAATTGTGCAAGTGAATTATAAATTGGGTCTCTTGCATCATTATGTTCTGAACAAGTCCATTTAATGCTTGTTTGATCTCCTTAGCTTTAGAACTAGTTATCGGGCCTTAAGGAATATGCAAAGGATCACGAACAACTTGATCATGAGCATCAAATTGTAGGCTTAACCATGGACTTAATTTATTATCACAAGGCTTATAGTCATAGTATGGACATGGTCAAAGATGTTTATGAGTGTTGTGATGAAAATCCCGAGTCTTTTAAGGATATGCTTGAAGATGCTAAGAAGTAACTATTTTCAAGTTTTAAGCATTCTAATTTGTTTGGGTTAATTAAAATTTTTAATATGAAGAGGAATTTTGGTTGGCTTGATGTAGGGTTTTCTGCATTACTAAATGCTCTTGTGGACATATTACCTAAAAAAGTTGTATGTCTAAGTCATTGTATGAGGCCAAGAAAATGATAAAGATGTTACACCAAGAATATGATAAAATACATACATGTAGAAATGATTGCATTCTCTACAAGAAGGAGTTTGTAAATTTTAATGAATTTCTATCATGTGGAGAATTTAGATGGAAAAAAAGTTTTAAAAAAAGTCCAACAAAATTTTGAAAAGAGCTCCGCAAAAGATTGTGATACTTTTCCTCAACTCTTAGGTTCAAACATATGTTTCAATCGCCTAAAATTGCTAAGATTTTGATGTGGCATGCTAATGATAGAATTAAAGACCATAAACTTTGTCATTTTGTAGACTAACCGACATGGTAATTGGTTGATAATAAGTGTTCTGAGTTTGCACAAGAGCCTAAAAGTCTTATATTAGCTCTATCAATAGACGGGGTAAATCTACACAACACACTTAACATTACCTATAGTTGTTGGCTAGTTACCTTAGTGAAATACAATCTTCCTTCATGGCTATGCATGAAAAGAAACTTCATAATGTTATCATTATTAATATTTGGACCAAAACAACTTGGTAATAATCTAGATGTGTATCTATCATATTTGATTGATGACTTAAAAACACTATAAACTTTAGGCGTAGAAGTTTATGATTTGTGCAAGAAAGAAAAATTCAAATTGCGTGCTATTTTGTTATGAATAATTAGTCACTTTCCTATATATAACAACTTATTCGAGTGTATTGTCAAGGGTTATTTTGCATGTCTGCATGGTAGGGAACTCACTAAGTCATGTTGGCTAAAAGATAGTAAGAAAAATGTACTTATAGGTCACCCTTAGTTTCTACCACATGATTATCCATTCCAAAAATTAAAATCTAGTTTTAATGGTGAGTAAGAGTGGGACAATCCTCCCAAACCTTTGTATGGTAAAGATGTATTAAAAATTGTTAGTAAAATTGGCAATAGTTTTGAAAAAAAAAATAATTAGTAAAAAAAAAAGTTTTGATGGTGACAAAGAGAAGTTATTTAAAAAGAAATTCATATTCTTTAATTTAGAATATTGACAGCATTTATTAGTTTGCTATCAATTAGATGTGATGAACATTGAAAATAATATTTGTAAGAGTATTTATGGCACAATGCTTATTTAATCAGGCAAGAAAAGGTTAAGATTAATGTTAGAAAGGATCTTATGGAAATGGAAATTAGGCTAAAATTAGCTCTCGATGAAAATCATAAAAATTTCCTACCTCTTGCACCTTGCACATTGAGAAACAAATATTTTGTCAAACTTTGTTTGCAACTAAAGTACCCGATGGATATTTTTCCAACTTTAGCAACATTGTTTCAATGGATGATTGTCATCTTCAAGACCTTAAATTGCATGATTATAACACTTTGATGTAATAATTGTTATCATTGGTCTTGCAAAATTATTTACCTCAACCTACTAAAGATGATATCATTAGAATATAGAAAAGTGGAAACAATACCTGATATGATTTGATCATTATGAGCAAATCCAAAATTGTTGTTTGGTATTCAACTCCTTGTGTAATAAAGTGATAAATGTTGACAATCTAGACAAATTGCAAAAGAACCTTGAAGTAACCTTGTGTATGTTAGAGTAATATTTTCTACTATTTTTCTTTAACATAATGATTCACTTGACATCCATCTTGTTATGTAAGCCTATTTTTTCTTAGATGGATGTATCCATTTGAGCGATGCATGAAAGTATATAAGGGCTATGTTCGTAATCACAATTGTACAAAAAGATGCAATACTGAAAGTTACATTATGAGGAGTCACTTAAATTTTGTGCTCAATATCTTCCAAATCATAAGGCAATTAGGCTGCCACATAATATGAAAACTAATTTTCTAATAGAAAAACCATTAAGTGCTGGAGAAACAGTAATGCTAGTTTGTCCTCAAGCATTACAACAAGCCTATTTTAACATTTAGAAAGTTCACCAGTGATTCTATAAACCCTGTTATTTTAACATAGGATTAAAACAGTCATTGTAATTATTGTCATTTTTGTACATGCATTATTAATGGTTAGTTGATACATTATTAAGACTTAGGTAAACTTAAGTTAGTTTAATGATATGAGTATAATAAATATATTGATTAATTTGAATTTAGCGTAAGTTGAAATTTTGAACCAAGTGTCGGCCTATTTTCCTTGTGGTATCAATACTTTATCTGAAAGTATCGATACTTTATCTAAAAGTATCGATGCTTTATCTAAAAGTATCGATATTTTATTTGAAAGTGTTGATGCTTTATTTGAATGTATCGATCTAAAGTCTATGACTTACAAAGTATCGACCCCTTGCAAAGTATCGATATTTTATCTAAAAGTATTAAACCCTTACAAAGTATCGATACTTTATCTGAAAGTGTTGATTTAGGTAAGTTTGTAAATAATTTTGAACTCTCTGTTTTGTAAAGTATTGACCTTTTCTACGAAAGTGTCCACCTCTTCTATAAAAATGTCGATAGTTTATCTAAAAGAATCGATCCAATCAGTCGACATAATACAAATCTGGGAAAAATTTGACAGGTAATTTTGAAATTTCTAAGATTTTTTAAAGGCGTTTTGGTCTTTTTGCTTATTTATATATATACCCATGAGGGGGATTCATCTCGTCATTGTACTTCAACTGTTTCTCTCTCTCTCTCTCTCTCTCTCTCTCCGATTTCTTTACAAATCTCTTTAAATCTTTTAAGTTTTCTTTCAAATTTCAGTTGTCAAATGATTATCCATCTTTCCCTCTACAATTTGGTACTATTTTTGGACTAGAAAAGGAAAGAATGAACAAGGAGTGAATTTGGGTTTCAAACAAAAATTTTCCATTTAAATGACGATTTAAGGTTTTTAAGGATTTCTACAGGTTACTGGTAAGTTTATTAACCCATTAAAAGCTTAATTTTAAGATTTTGAATATATTAGAAACTAAGGATTTACTGTTCCTTTGAGATTTCCATGGATTTTTGCGTAGGACATGCTAGATTGTGATAATTGAGTTTATTATGGTATTTTGATGAATATATATGTGTTGGTTATCGCTTAGAATTTGGATTTTAGTATTTAACCAATATTGGAAATTTGGCTTGGAGATGTGAATTAGAATAAATTGGCTATGGGATTTCATTGTTAGAAACTGGATAAATAACCTTAGTTAGTTAAGCCTCATGAAGTGTCAAACTAAAGGATTTTAGCCATGTTTTCTACGAGCATAACATTTAATGCATTTTTATGTCATTGTTTGAATCGTGAAAGTCATAATTATATGCCCTAGAAATTATTCGTGTTGTCGGTTTCAGGGTACTTTATATTGAATTACTGTATATTATGTATTATTCATTATAATAATATATAAATTATTTCTAATTCATATGTGTATGTTGTTTCCTTTTTCTAATCATACTAATGAATAGAGTATACATTTAAATAGCTTAAATAATATGTTTATCTAAATTATTCCCCTTATAAGTGGAAAAGACTGGGCATCTATATCGCAAAGTTAGCACACAAAATACATCCGGTGAATATCATGAGATGATATTAGTGCGAATGACAATGAAAGTCATGACATTAGAATATTAGTGTGAATTAACAGTTAGAGAACTATTTTTTGAATATGATCAAAGAAATGATGAATCACATGGAATATATATATATTCAATGATTCGTCATTTGATTGTAATAGTGTGTGAGGTGATCATTTGACCTGACACATCATAATTGATATTTGATATGAATGAATATAGTTCTTATGGTGTATCGTACAAGTCTAATCACGTCTTACATAAAAAGCTGGTTTGGTCATGTGTTATTTATATTAAGATGCGAATGAATGTCAATAGGGAATTCATTAACTCGATATACATAATTTTGAGTATCTATTAACTTGATTCGGATTCGAGCTCCCAGTTGGGTATTGATGAACGTCTGAAACCCAAATCTTTGGCTAGGGTACAATATAAGTCACATGAAAAAGTTTCATAGTGACAAATTCAATGCGTGGTAACTGATAAACCAAAAGGATACTGAGTTTAGGATTTTTGACATTCATGAGCCTTAGTTGGGATTAGAAGAACGGAAGGGTTTTACACACACGAAATGTGTAATTGATAACAAAAAGGTTTAAAAAAGATGTTCTTTATTGTATTTTAGGGATTATGGCATATTATTAGATGTTGATCCTAGTCATTAAGTTTGAATAGTTTGAAATAGAGTCGAAAAGTTCAGTTCCGACTCACAACTAACATCACAATGAACCCAAGAGATCATAACCAATAACTTGAACTTTTTCTTGCTTAGATAGAGAGAATAATATTATCTATAAGGGAGCTAGCACTTTTGGTGATAATATTAGGTCAAAAAAACTATAAACGATTTACACGTTAAATTATTTAACAATTACAAGAGCTTTATAAAATGACTCAAATTTAATTTAAAGTAAGTTACATTAAGCCATTAATATAATAGGATATAAATGAAATTAAATGAAGTTAGTCAAAATTAGTTTAACTAGCTTTAGAATAAGTTTATCATTAAAATGTTTAATGAGGGCAAAATGGTTATTTCACACTTTTATTATTACAAAGCTTGTTGGACATGCTTGTCATTGACCAAAATTATGAGGGACATTCTAGTAAAAAGTGTGAGACTATATAAAGAGGACATTTCTCATTTTTAAGTAGAATAATCTAAAATTATCAAGAAAATAAGAAAAGCTTTCTTTCTCTCTACAGTTGGTCAAGCAAGGAGGAAGTTCAAGAGTTTGAAATCTTAGAGGTTTCATAGTTTTGGAACTTAAATCATCTTCATCCAACACTTATGTGAATGTTTAATGTATTAATTTGTTTATTTTATAAAAATAAAACTCTAATTGTATGAAAAAAAATTACATAAATCCTAAATTGATTCTACATCCCTAATCAACTTATCATGTGTCTATTAGGTTCTGAGAACTCGAGAGAAGGACTGAGTGGGCATGAAAACCTTTAATGGGAGTGGTTACCCTCCCCTTGTTGTGAGTAAATTTATTACAGATATGAATATGTAAATATATGTGTGTTATACATATATGTATGCTTGTGTACTAAACAAGCGATTTTTATGTTAAAAGAAATTTTGAAACGAAATTGTTTATAAGTGTTTTTATTTGATATCGGGATAAAATATTTGTTTAATCTATTATTAATAATTTATTTAATATACATGTTAAAATGGCCTTAGAGGCGTGATTTGATTTATATGATTTTATCATTACTTAAAAATTGATTTGATTTATGCATGTATATTAGTAATGAGGCTGGTAAGCTGGATATTAATATAAGGCCAGTGGGCTTATTTTTACTGTACCTTAAGGGAGGTACTTTATTGGCAGATCTATTGAGAGGCTTTATAGGTGAGTGGAACTGCACTGAGGCTCGTATAAGGGAGAATGTCTATAGCAAGCCCATTGTGTGTCGTGTACAGATGTGTGAATATAGATACCCTATAGAAAGTACTCGCGGCTTGATAGAGATATCTTGAATTTGACTGATATTACGAAAATAGTCAATCATGTCACCAAGTGACTACTCGTGGCCAAAATCAGTGAGATAGACATATGTTTTTTTATAAATACATGTTTTACAGAAAATATATAATTTTATAAAGCATGCGAAATATTTTTCAAATTGATAAGAACTTATTGCATATGATTTTATACATGTAAAACTCACTGATGGTTTCGAAGTTACCTCGGCCAAGGTAAAGCTCGAAAAAGTATGACCAGTCCGGTTTGTTTATTTAAAACCGTATGCAGACCTATTAATTATTTTCTGGTTATTTGACTAAATGAAATATATATGTACTTTTGAGTATATTGTAAAGTTAATCCCAATATTTAGAATTTGGAAATGCATTTGCATGTATGTATATATGTATGTATTTTATTTACTCACTGAGTATATCACTGAGTATAGTCATATACTCACCCCTCACTCACTTCAACTTTCAAGTTAGGCGCATTAGTACTCGCCTGGCTAGTGGCAGTTGTTGAAAGCCTTTGGTGCTCTAGTTAGATTTTCTCTCTAACTCATATCTGTATTATCCCACTAGATATATTTATTTAGAAATTTTAATATATTTGTAAGCTAAACCTTTATGTAATTACTTATGTACGTTCAACCCCAATTATTATGTGTTTCAGGTGAATTTATTATTGTTTGATATGATCCCATTAAGGGGAGTTATTGTTTTATAACTGTAGAAACAATTTGGTTTTTATGATAAAGGAAAAACTTATAGACTCTTTGATACATTCTAGATATATAAGGTGTATTAAGATGGTTTGTGGCGATAGTAACCGGTGAACCCCAGGTTTAGAGGGTGACAATTATATTGGTACCAGAGCTTTTGGTTTAAAAAGGGTTTTCAAATATTTTGAAAATTGTTTGATATTTCAAAATGGGTTTGAACATAATTTTGAAAAAGATTTTTAAATTATCCAATGGACAATAAGTGAGTTAAGTCATAGCTAAGTATATGCTATTATGAAGCATATATGATCGAACTTTGTTTCTTTTTATAGTGATTACGCTTCCACGTATGAGAAGAGGAAGGGTAGACCCCGTAAGGCACCATTACCCGAAGAGGAGCCAATAAATTCCTTACATGTACCTTAGTTTCCTCAATCGAAACAAGTAGAGCCATTTTCACAACCTAGGATAAAAATGCTAACTAATGAGTCACCAGAGATATAGACAGCCTTTATGGCATATTGAAGAATGCCCAGAACTAAACTCCTGCTCAGCCTAAGCAAGTTCTTTTAATACACCTGCCCAGTGAACCAACTATGGCACCCTTAGTACCAACAGCTCCCGCAAAGTCTTCTAGACCGATGTAAGCTTCCCAAGTTGATTAAATAACCTAGACAGTTAAGGTATATATCTTTTTCAAGAATTTCTGATGTAGTTGTACCAAATAAATAGATAAGACTATTACAGCAGAATCTGCAGGATATGGGTATTTTAGATGGGATAAGTTGAGAGTGTTTGTAGGTTGTTGTAAGATAGTACTGCCACTTGGTGGCAGAATATGTTACCCAAATTTGGATCATAGTTGACTTGGGCTGATTTTCTGAGAGAATTTTAAAGTCAATACTTTACACACCACAACAACCAGAAAAAATAGAACTTCTTTAACATGACACAGATGGGCAAGACAGTGGTAGAATATGAGACTCAACTGAGAGAGCTGATAGAGTTTGTTCCCGAGTTCACCAATGAGAAAACTCTTTGGGCCAAGTTTGAGGCAGGACTGAACTTGGACATCAGGGAATTGATGCCCGTGATCGGTACTCAAAGTTACTAAGAGATGGTTTAATTAGTACTTCGGGCAGAAAAACTGATAGTGGAAAGAAAGGCAAGAGTTGGCTTTCAAAAGAATAAGGATTTAAATTTCTCGATAGGCCAATCATAAAAAGAGAGCAGCAGTAGTGGTTCATTCAGCGATGCTTCTGTTCTTAGTCTTACTATTAATCTTTCTTTCTCTCTGTGTGAGTTCAAAAGATTCAGACAGGGATCTAATGTTTTTAGATCTGTTTCGGGTTCTCAGCAGACGCAGAGAGCTAATAAAAGCCCTTATTGTAAGAAGCATCATAGTGGCACTTATGATTCTCCACCGACCTGCTTTCATTGTGGACAGACAAATCATATCAAGAAAAATTGCCCAAGGCTTGGCCGTGGGCCTGACTATGGGCTTGATCCATCATCACTTAGTGAGAGTGATTACCCTCCCCTTGTAGTGAATAAATTTATACATGTATAAATATGTAACTATGTGTGTTATACATATATGTATGCTTGTGTGTTAAACAAGCAATTTTATTGTAAAAGTGGAACTCAAAATGAATATGTTTTCATGCACTTTATATTGATATTGGGATAATGTGTTAATTGGTCTACTGTTAAAAATTAATTGTTATGCATGTTGAAATGGTCGAGGACATCCGATTGTTTTTTATGATAATTAATCATTATTTAAAAATAATTTATTTTATATATGTAATTGGTGATGAGGCTTGTAAGGTCGAATATTGTTGTATGGCTAATAGACTTATTTATTGACTGTAGTTATAGAGAGGTAGCCAATAGACGGGCCTTTTGAGAGACCGCATAGGTGAGTAGAGCCACAATGGGGCTAGTATAAGGGAGAATGTCCATGGCAAGCCCACTGTATACCGTGCACAGATGTGCAGTTATGTAGACACCCTATGAAAAGTTCAGACGAATTGATAAGGATATCTTGAATTTGATAGATATGATGAGGACAGTCGCTCGTGTCACCAAGCCATTACTCAGAGCCAACATTAGTGAAATGAGCGGTTATTTTATAAATGCATGTTTTATAGAAAATAAATAATTTTATAAAGCATGCAAAATAGTTTTCTATTTGATAAGAACTATTGCATATGGTTTTATGCATGAAAGACTCACTAATGGTTTTGATATTACTTCGGCCAAGGTAGTGGTCGAGAAAATATAGCAAGCCTAGTTTGTTTGTTTAAAATTGTTTGCAGACCTATAAACTGATTTATATTTATTTGATTTACATGAAAAATGTATATACTTTTGATTATATGTTGAAAAGCAAATCCCAATATCTAGAATTTGAAAATGTGTTTGTATGTGTGTATGTATGTGTGTATTAATTATATTTACTCACTAAATATATTCGTATACTTACTCTTTACCCATTTCAACTTTCAAGTTAGGTGTATTAGTGCTAGCCAGGGTAGTGGTAGCCGTAGAGAGTTTTTGGTGCTCAAGGTAAGCTTCTCTTGACTCACATTATATTTTGTCCCACTGGATAAATGCATTGGATTTTGTAATCTTTTTATAAGCCAAGTGGTTTATGTAAATATTTATGTTTGTTTAACCTAAATAAAAAAGATTTTCATAATGATATTTTATGTATTTGATATGTGTTGTGGATGAATTGATCATAGATGATCAATTCTTTGATAATGCTCCCATGAATGTGAGTTATGATTTATAAATTATTTTTAAGTTTTATGATTGACATTAAAAGGGAAAGCCTTATAGGCTCTCTTGATACATTCTGAATGTATAGAGTGTATTATAAGGGTTTATGGTGGTTATCAAGGATGGATCTTAGGTTCGGGGTGTGACATTTGTAGAAACGACCGTAGATAAAATATGAATCGAAGTAAATTCGCATTGGATTTTTCACTGTAGCTAATACTTTATTAGTAGAAAAATATTATTCGTTTTGTACTTTTCTTTTCTAGGGATTCCTTGAGGTGTTTGTAGTCCCGGTCTCCTCAGTGTAAAAAATCTCATCCATGGGTACTTTACTTTTTTCCCATAAATGCCCTCGAGTGTTCGTATAGAAAAAATCTCATCCATAGGTACTTTACTTTTTTCCCATGAATACCGAGTGTTTGTAAACTAGAACACTTTGGAGAAATAATTTCATCCATGGGTACTCTGTTTTTTCCCTATGGATGCCCTTGTGTATTCGTAATCCCATCAATGAGTGAACTCTGATTTTTCCCTAGAATGCTCTCGTGTGTTCGTAAACTTGATCTCCTCAGAGAAATAATCTTATCCATGGTACTTTGCCTTTATCCATGGATGCCCTCAAATGTTCATAAACTCAGTCTCTTTGAAGAAAAAAATCTCAAATATTTTTGAAAATAATGAAGGTGTTTAGAAGTAATTTTACTCTTACATATAACTTTGAATGCTTTTTGGCAGCATAACAATTAAGAAAAAATTTAGATCCTTCTTTTATTGTTAGGACCTTTATTTATAATCTCTTGCCCTTTCTTTGTTGTTATATGAGTTTGATCTCATATAAATTTTTTAAAGTTGTCTTTTTGTGAAGATTGAAACATAGCTTTTCTAGGACTCCACTAAGTCATGTTTATCTTTATCCTTCTATAAAAGGATTAAAAATTTAGTTTACAAAGGACTCTATTTGAATCACAAGTCTTGTGTAGTCAAGCTACATGCCTTAACCATATATTGAACGGAACAGTGACCCGAGCATGCTCTGTTTCCTTGGGCAGCAAAAGTGCGACACACGAAATAGACTTCCGGGCACGTGACCGCTGCAGGGGAGCTATGGCCGTCTTCATGGACTTGCGGAATAGGCCCTAACTGATTTGGACATACACACATGCATGTTTTGGCTTTCAAAACAATTTATGAGATAACTCACTTCTGGATTCTCTAATTCGAAACAACAACCAGCTTGCTTCCTTAAGTGGTCTACATGTTAAAGTGCTGATGCCGGTTCCAGCTTCTTTAGGATCTTAAAACATCTGTTTGGACTTTAACAAGCTTACCAAGCTTTCTCTCTCTAAATGCTCTCTTCTCTCTCTTCGATTTTTGCATTGGTTCACAATCAAGCACAACCCAAGCTTGCTTTTTTCTTCTGTTTTGCTCTAGTTCACAACTAAGCACACCTAAACTTGCTTCACTAAGCAAGTTCACGGTTGAAAAAGAAGAAAACACTCGGTTTTTCCAAAAACAGAGAAGAAGAAAATACTCTTTTTAAAACAGAGAAGTGTGTAAATGGCATTACGTATTCTGTATATATATATATATATATATATAAGCTTAGCACACTTAAGCTTTGTGTTTATCAAATCCTATTTAGATAAACATCTATTGACTTTACTTAAGCTAATTAACCCACTTGCATTTACAAATCATCAAAATAAATTTAATGCAAAGTTATGAGTCATGATTTAGGTCGACTGTGTGCATTGATTACTCTTAATCAATTGCATGTAGTACAATAATACAAATATACATTAATACATTATTAATATAATATATATATATATATACATTAATCAAATTATCACATATATATATATATTAATAAAGAGAGGGAGAATTAATCATATATATATATACATTCATTAATAAATATCTAATATATATATATTATTACTCTAATAATATATACATATATATATATATTAACAATTAATATTAAGATATTTATTATTATATTAATATAATTGATATTTATATTTTATGATTACATCAATCATATTAAATATAATATCCATATATCAATATCATAATACCCATAAATCATATTTACGATAACCCATAATTAAATCAAAACATTTCTAACGCATACGCGTGCTAGCGCGTCAAAGTTAGGAAATTTATTATTTATAATAAAGAATCAAATTGCTACCTGATCAATATCTATACAATATCATTAACCAATTATTGATTATTGTATAGTAACAATATTCATCATCATCAAATAACCGACTATGTATGTGACCCTCTAGGTTTACTACGAACTGGACATGGGTGATTATGAACTCCTTCGTATCATTTTGGTTCAACTCTTTGTAACCAAATTTCACAATGATTATGCGCAACTTCTAGCAAGATGCCACAACCCCAAATACTAATGAATCCATATAATTGTATGTTCATGTAGTAAAGTCCTTCTATTGTCGACTCCCTTAACTCAATCGTAGGAATAATGTCTCAAATCATATACAGAAATCAAAAAATACCTTTCTAGAGACACATACTTTGGCCAGAGATTCTATTTTCCATGTATGACATCCCTGCCTAGGATCCCAAGCTCTAATATTTGAGCCAACAGATTTATCTTGATCATCACCTGTTATCATACACCAAGAACATATTGCTAATAAGTTTTTTTCACCAGGTGTGGCTAGCTTGGTGCGATACACACAAGTGAATGATGTGCCTCAATACAGAGGGCAGCTGTGACACCTTAGGTCAAAGGACCAATGGTACACTAGTACGGTTGTATGGCGTATCATTGACTGTGGATAATCACCCATGTGATTCATCAAGTTTAGTCATGTTCAATAACACGTTCTCCAATGTATTATCCATGTTTATGCTCTTGTGACATGAGACTTGTCACTCAACTATTAGCACCAAATACTTATTCTTAGTAGCATCAAACATGCCAGTTATGCAATGTCATACTACCATATGACAATACCTCAACTGAGAACTGATTCGAATGTATTTAAATCAAACTTTGTACTTATATGTACAATTTCTTGCAGATAGAGTCTTATAATACATCACGGGATCTCATTCTGTATTTTATATATAATATTTATATATATATATATACGCAACTGAATATGCAAAATAATATAAATATCATTTTATTAATCATAAACTAATTTATTATTAATTACAAAGTTATATATACATAAGGATGATGTCCCTAAACCGTATGACACAATTGGTTCTAGGGCATATCTTCAACATATATGACCCTAGAGAAATTGATGAGGGTTTTTTATGAGGATAAATTCCAAGCAAATCCAAGACGACCTTCTGTAGGATTCTTATTTTTGCATCTTTCGATTGACTCAAGGCAGTTGGTGCTGAGGTGGAATACTTTTAACGATATAACGCTTAATTGAGTAGGACGTAAAATCATAGGCCAACAATACTTATACCAAATTCATCCTAACATATAGGGCAAAAAGAAGAATAAATTTGTATACATGTTTTTTGTTTCATAAAAATATGTAAAATTATATATATTGTCACATGTTTTAGATAATTTTTTTTACTCATAAATTTTATTTGTTTCGGTAAAAATATAAGACATATAACATGTTTTAGATAATTTAATTTTTTTTACTCCCATAAATTTTATTTACTACCATAAAATATAAGACATAATAAAGATATAACATTACTATAATAATTATAATAAAAAAGGGGACTTGATTTTAGTTTAATAGAACAATTTTTTTTTCTGAAATAACTATTTTTTAACTCAGTTTATAAAAATAGTCATATTACTTAATTTTTTTTACCAAATTAACCAAGCATATTGAATTTGAACAAAAATAGCAAAAACTTAACAAAATTTACATTTTTTTTTTTAATTTGAAGTTTCAATGTACTAGAAACTCAACAAGTTGAAAATCAAGCTAAAAATACAAATTTTGTTAAGTTTTAGTTACGAGGCATTTGCGTTCAAATTCGATGTGTTTATTATTTTAATAAAAAATAAATAATATAATTATTTTTATAAATTGAGTTAAAAAAGATGCTATTTTAAAAATTTTCTACTAATAGTATTTGCCATTCTCTTTCTCCAAGATACAAAGCGCCAGCCAAATACAATTCTCAAATGCGGAAGTGGAAGAGCGCATATTGTTTTGATTTGAACAAAGTAATAAACTAAACTGACGAAACCGTCAGCAGTTGGATCGGCGCGGTGCGTTAAGAACTTGTGGCATACTGTCACGGACTTAGAGTTGTGGTGCGCCACAACATGCTAGCAAGTTTGAGTTGTGTGGGCTCTTGTGTTTTAG
>JAXCLQ010061108.1:0-16219 GCA_035584115.1 Cedrela odorata | reverse complement strand
CGTCTAGCAACATGCCATAGTCCCTAAATCACAATGAAAAAACTTTTCATCGAACCTTTTATGATTAATTATACATTTTGTGTAAATAATCTCCTTTTGTTCGTCTAATCCCAACTAAATTAGGGCTCACGAATGTCAAGACCTTAAATTTAGTCATATGTGGATAATCAGTCAATACACGCTGAATTTGTCACTATGACCTCTTCGTATGACATGTATGCTTTGGCCAAACACTTTGTTTTTAGCCGTTTACTAATATCCATCTAGGAACTTAAATTTAGACCCAGTCAACAGAACCTCAAAATCCTCTGTATCAAGTCAACGGATTCCATCTAACAATCATTTGCTTCTTGATATAAACAACACATGACCAAACCGGCTTGTGTGTACAGGACATGATTAGTCTCGTATTTATATACCATATGAACTATGTGCATCTATACCAATCAACAACTATGATATTTTAGTTCTAAGGAGTAATTAATACACTTATATAATTATATGATGAATTATTGACAACATACTTTCGTGTAATTCATTATAACTTTGGTCACGTTCGAAAAACAGTTCTCTAACTATTAATCCACAATAATATCCTAATGACATAATTATCATATCACCAACACTAATATCTTCTCATGATATTCACCAGAGACATTCAATGTACCTACTGTGCGACATCGATGCACATTCAATATTGCATATATAGGAAACTATTTAGATAATCTAATTATTTAGACAATTCATATGCATATTCTATCATTGGTATGTATAAATAGAAAAAACAGCATACACACATAAATTGAAATAATTTTTTTTATTAATAAATATATACAATATATTTAACAATAATAATTCAGCACAATATACTAAAAACTAACAACACGAATGGTTTTAATGCATATAACATTAACAATATAAAATCAATTGAGTTGGCTGGTTGGTTGATTTGTTTTGTTATTTGGATATCAAATCCTCTTTACTTAGGTGCATGTGTATTTTGACATGGTCAATATTGGATTCTCTTTAATGTATTCTCTCTCAAGTTGCCATGAATATACAAAGCTCATTATTGAATTATGATTTTTTTTTCTCCAAATAATCACATTTATTTTTTTATGGTGAGATTAGTCTTAAAATATTTTCTTATGATAGAACTTAAAATTTTAAATTCAAATTAGAATAAGTCTACTTTTATATTATATACAATTATATATGAGAGGCTGTATCCACAAATTTGTAAAAAAGAAATGAGTGGTAAAGAAATTAAATCCAATGCTTTCGAGTGGGTTGGATTCTTTTTTGTTCGGAAACAAGATCGGATAGCAACATTATTGAATTATATTAAAATAAGTTGTTTGTCAAAATATTTGAACTACAAAAGTGATTGATTTTATAAGATAATGTTTAGAGGTGGAGTTAGATACAAAAGGTTGGGAGGCATATGTGATTTATATTTTTAATGCGAGATTGTAAGTGTTTACTTGTATAAACAAATATATATATATATATATATAAACTAACAATTTAACACGAATGTCCTTTTAAATATTTTTATAATAAGTTATAGAAACATCAAAGATAGATCTCACATGAAACCAATCTAATCTTTAATTTTTATCAAATAGAAGCATAAAATAATTTAACAAAATTTAAAAAAAAATTGGTGTATTAAATAATATTTTTTTAATTTTATTTTTAAAATTAAGTGAAAGTGACTGTACCAAAAATACTTGTACTTACATTTAAATAATAAAAGAAAAAGGACAAATTTTATTTACAAATAAAAGAAGCATTTTAGAGTGTCAATGATAGTATAAGTTGTACTTAAAAAACTTTTTATTAGACTTCTGATGCCATTCGAAAAGTACACGAGTATAGATCAAGAAATGTTAGTCCAACCAATGACATTCTGATTAGCCTAGGCCAGCCCTTCCCAGAAATAATGTTGCACCCAACAAACGTTTAATTCTAAAGCCCTATTATACTGTATTGTTATTATAAGGGGCCGTCTTTCACTTTGACCCGGAACCAGAGACTCATCAACCATCAACCATGGATGTTTTTATTCAAAGAGAAATGCTGGAACATCTGTGTTTTATTAAAGCAAGATTCAATCTCTCCATCTCTTAAGCACATTTGTTCTTTTCTTTTGTTAGAATTTTGAGAAGTTATTGTATAAAATATTATTGTATTTTGACTTTAATTAGTAAAACGATATGCCCATAACCGTTTCATTTTTGGTTCAATAGTCTAAAATCTTTTAATTTTTGGCCCAACACTTTAAGATCCCTTTAATTTTTCAATAATTTTTTTAAAAAAATTAATTTTAAAATATATAATATAAAATATTTTTGGTCCAATAACTCAAGATTCCCTAATTTTTTTTTAAAAAAAATTTAAAATATATATATATATAGTAAGTTTACTAACCCACACTTTTTTTAAAAAATAAAAATAATATTAATTACATAATATTAATAAAATAAAATAATGCTGACTTTTTTTGACGAAACCCACACTTTTTTAAAATCAAATAATATTAATAAAATAATAAATAATATTAATTAACTAATATAAGTTAAATTTAACATTTCTTGAAAAACTAAAGGCCTGTTCGGTTTTATTTTTAAACTAGTGTTTTTATAAAATGAAAATAAAAATAAAAATTGTATATTTTAAATATTGTATTTCGAATATGAAAACGGTATTATATTCTAAAATTGTATTATAAAAATGAAAACAATAAATCGGCAGCTGTAATTGAAAATAATAAAAATAATAAATATACGTTCGGTAAAATATTTTTTAAAAATAGTTTTATTAAATTTAATTTTAAAAAAAATAATGTGATTATTCTTTTACAATGTAAAAAAATTATATAAATTTAATTCTAAAAAAATAAAACTCTAAGCTCTTAAATTTAATTAATAAATTTAATATGCAATATTATTTAAAAAAAATTTACCTTTAATATGACGATTGTTAATACGGGATTGTAACAAAGAATTTGAAAAAAAAATTAATATACTTTCATATGATATTTTACAAGATTAACAAACCAACGTAATTCATTATTATTAAAACATACATGCAAATAAAATATTTGCTTATTTACTGTAAACAATGTGTTTCATTATATAATGTATTTAAACTTAATTTTTCTTTTTAATATATTGACATGGTCACTAGTGTTTAATAAGTTAGAATTTATATAAATAATGCACACGTCATGTACGTCATAAAAACATCTCAAATAGTCATTATTTTTACATTAGAATTAAAGTAAATATTTGAATACACAAAAATGTCTAAACTTCTGAAAATACCTACCTAGAGCATTCTGAGCGTAAACAGAGAAGAAGGAAAATGTAAGTTTACAAACCTACAAATAGCACCAAGTACATTCGGCTAGAGGAATAAAATCATAGGCTATGCCATCGACAGCATAGGAAAAGCCTTTGCCCACCAGCTAGCACAGCAAGATTTAAACCTAATCTTAGTCAGCAGAAACTACAACAGGCTCAAAACAACCTCCAACAAAATTCAAGCTGAAAATACCGACACCCAGATCACGAATGTCGAGTTTGATTTCTCTCGCAAAGACTCAACCGGAATCAAAGCAATAGAGAAAGCCATGGATAGGCCGGAAGTGGGTGTTTGCTTGCTTGCTGCCTGAGACCGTCCTTGATGTTTGGCGTCTCTCTATCGGAATCCACAGGAGAGCAAGCCCAACATATGTATGATAACACATTCCACTATATATGTGCTAGCTAGGTGACTTAACAAAGCACAAAGCAATATATCCCACTAATGCCTTAATAAGATAGGCAATGAATTTACTTTTATTTGTAAATCAAACAACATATTTTTCGTTGATGAAATGAAGAATGAAGATCTTTTGAACGTGGATCACCATTCTTATGCTTGCTTTACCATACATCTCTACTGATGGAATGAAGAATGAAGATCTTTTGAACTTGGACATCTTCGTTGCATAACAAATAATGGAACCTGAATGCAGCTCACACATAATAATGAAATTAGATCAAAGATTGATCATAATAAAAGGTAATTTTGCCACATGAAATCCGGACTATATATATATATATATATTTACAACTCACTCAATTCATGCATTTTGACACACATATACCTGGCAATGAACATCGACTCCTTTTTGCTTGTATTCCAAATAGATGGATCTTGAAAACATTGAAAGGTACCTGAGACAATATATAAGAGAAAGTCTCCAATTTATCTTACAGTTCCAAAATAATAATAAAATTATATTTAATTATGTGATAAACTATCGTAACAACAACTTCAACAAAAACAGCAGCCACTACAGCAACATCCTTTGAAGAGAAATTTGGCAATTTACGTAGCCCTCGCTGAAGGGAATCTAGCTTCAAGATTTGTTAATCAAGGCAGCCTCATGAAAGGCAACAAAGATTCCTCTAACGGCTTGTAATCTTAAGGGAAATATGTTGTGTCAAATGTGTAAAATATAAATTCATGTATAACAAGAACAAATAGATCCATGTTAAATGAAAAGAATATAAGAGATAGGATGAATAAAAGATGGGTCCAAAAGGCATTGTTTATCACAACAATGATGAAAACAAGCATCCACCATTTATATATATAAAAAAAAAATTAATTGCATTTAGGACTTCACAAGCTGGCATAAACAACCTTTCCAATTATATTGCGTACCAAATTCATCTACTAATGAAATCATGAGATTCATTAGTGAGATAAGTAGATTCCTCATAATCCAACTATAATTTGCATAAAAGTAAATGAAGAAAATCGGAGTACCTCACAACCAGCTTCCAAGGCAAGTTTAAAAAAACCAAGTGAAATTGAGTGCTTCGCGGCAGATTCAGAGTGCTTAATCTGAGCCAACCAATATGATGTTGAGGACAGAGCATTGAACTTCTTTCAGCTTGATGCTCTGGAAACATCAGAAAGAGGTGCTCCACTTTTCCCCCCGAGTATTAGCCAATCTCTTTGCTCTAGTCTCAGAAATTAGAGTGATTTGCCAACCGATTTTGCAGCTAAACTGACTGCTGACTTGGCAGGAACAGAAAGCCTTCTAGTTGGCTTAGCAGATTTCTCTTTGGCAGAGAGATCAAGAACACACACGCTTTTACTTACAGTTGATGAAGTTTTTCCCTGTAAAACAAAGAAAATAGATACCCAGAATCGTTTTTTTTTTTTAGTATAAATGGTCTTCAAGTTAACTAACCTCCTATGTTAAAACATGAGCAATCATACAATCCAAAATCGTTCAACAGAGAGGGGGAAAATGTCTCATTTGAGCAAGAACTTAACAAAGTCAAGCCAGATTCACCAACCACAGCAATCATTATTGTCAACATAATTAAAAGACAGCTCAATTCAACATAAGTAGATGGCTAGCAAACTCAAACCTGGAATTTCAACCCACATTAAAACAAATTCATTGACAATAAAACTGAACTGGGTCGTTGTTAACTTGAAAATTCTAAAGATGCTTTATGCTTACAAGTCGAGAGCTAATCATATCAAAGAAAGAGCTACCAGAATGAAATTCTTACAACGTTCAAGAAAATCAAATTAGTATATGATTTTCATAATTGGTTGAAGAAAACTTCAATTAAATCAATAAAATAACTCGCTGCGTAAAGGAGCTCGCCTCTTTCAAGAGTTGCTTTATTTCTCTCCGCAACTGGAGTTCCTTATCACTCCTTCTGATAAAATTGCAATTCATTTCACGATCAAAATACAATTTCATCTTTTGGAAAAGAAAAAGCGCAAATATTAACAAATTTGGCCATATGGATTCACAAATGCTTATAGAACGATAGTAAATAAATTTAGGCGAAAGTTTAAGCACATTTTGCGAAAGAATTGGAAATATTACTGTGACGTCCCAATCCTTTAGTGATAATCGCGATAGACCCTTGTATACTTGTATACGATACATTCTCTATATTCAGAATATATTACAAAAGTCTATAAAGTTATTAAATTAAATATTAAATTTGAAAACAGTTTATCAATAATATTTTTATTTATATAATTATATCAAAAAATTTATCTCTTTAATCAATTCATCCACAAAGATACATGAATAACAAAATATCAAATTAAAAATATTATAGATAGATTGAACAAAATAATATATTTTTTCAAAGTCATCAGAGTTCACAATTTTATTTCAATATCCCAAAAATCAAAACCATATCTTGGGAATTTATGAATATCCATAAATACATATTCAAAATACTACATATCTAAAAAATATTATAATCTCAGAAGTTTTACAATCTAGTGGACTCAAATAACACAAGAGTTAAGATAAAAGATAACCTACCACGAGCGTCGAGCGCTCTATCGTAATCACGAGTCCAACTAGGACTAAACTCATAACCTGAAAGCTGAAATGATGAGGGATGAGTATACAACTACACTCAGTGAGTGAACACATACATATATAGTTATATATACATGCACATACATTTCTAAATTATGATATTGGAATTTCATTTATATATATGCTAAAATACATATATACAACTCATGTACAACAATGTCTATAAAACAATTATATTGGTCTGCGTTTAAGTTTAAACATATAACACGGGCTGGCCATACTATCCCGATCGCTACTTTCATATGCAATGCATCAGTGAGCCTATTATGCATAAAATTCATATGCAATGCATTCTTTATAAACTGAAACAAATTCTTATGCATTTGTAAAACTATTTATTTCATATAAAACATGCATTTATAAAACAAATTTGTCTCACTGATGTTGACCCGAGTAGTCACTTGGTGATAAAATGATTGTTCTTGTCATATCCATTAAATCTAAGAGATCCCTATCAAGCCGACAAGGCTTTCCATAGGGTCTCTATACTCACAAAGGGCTTTCCATGACTTAACCTTCCTTATACAGCCACACTGTGGCACTAATAACCTCTAAAGCCTCTCATAGGTTAGTCCATTGATTATAGCCCTGTATATACAATAAATATTCTAACCCACTAGCCATACAATAACATCCGGCCTTAACGGCCTCACATCACCAATATACATGCATTCAAAACATTTCATATTAATCATTCATGCACAATGATTTTAAAACAGTAAAATAGAACAGGCCTCCCTGGCCAACGCAGCATGTATATTTAAACAATTTCAAACAGCAGACCATTTACAACATTTACCCAATATCAATATAAAACAATAGTAAACATGTTCTTTTCACCAAATTTAACACACATGCATACTATATAAATATCACATGCATTTCTATTTACATAATATGTATGTATAAATCCACTCACAACTTATGAGAGGGTATTCACTCTCTCTATATATCTTCGTGCCCACTCGGCTCGGCACGTCACTTGGGTTCTCCGAACCTAGTATTACATAAAAAAATATATTATCAATCTCACGCTTTCCAAGTATTTACTTAAATGTATCTTATGCAATGCGTGTAGATAACAAAGTTAAATTCTTTTAGTACACATATACGTTTTTTCAAGGCTTAACTAACTAAGACCATTTTTCTGATTTCTATCAATTGAAATCCCACGGTTATTTTCATTTCTAATTTTTTACATTTTCATCTATAACGAAGTGTATACATTTCATATTCCGCATTTTCGTTTTAAATGAAATATGTCAATTTCATTTAGTCATTCAGTACATATACAATGTCCATATACTTTCAATTATACCAATTCATTACCCAAAGCTAGATTTCCTACTTAAATTCAACATTTATTCATGGTGAACAGTAACCATAAACTTTTAATTTATCCAAAATAATGAAATTGAGCTTAAAATATGTTAATTGACTTACTTAGAATGTATTAAAGTCCTTAGAAACTTGAATTAACCGTTTAAAATAAAAACCCCCAATTTGTTTCCAAAATCCTAACTTTCTCTTTGCGTTTCTTGCCCAATTATGGCAACAATATATAGAGGAGACTTTAAATAGTCACTAGGAAACAAAAATCAGCAATAATTTCGATTAAAATTTAAGTAATTTGATTAAAAAATGGAGAAGAATTGGAAAGGAGAAACTCTTGGGAAAAACAAAATGAAGTACGTAGCATTCTGGAAAAAAATGAAATATTATATTTTGATTTTAGAAAATATTAATTAGCCTCCTAATATTTTTTAAAAATTTTATATTTACCTAAAACTTTAAAAAGTCTTCAATTTAGTCCTCCTTTCACAAAACAGAAATTCTGAAATTTTTTGAAACTTTAAAAAAAATATTCAATTTAGTCCTGCAGTCACAAAAACAGGGTTTAGAATTTCTACCCTCCTTAGAAAAATTTTGTCCTCAAAATTTCACATACCTATTACTGAAATAGATATGTATATTGTTGTTTCATAGAGTGCTCAGGCTTCCAAGTTGTATCATCGATATTTGCATTACTCCACACAACTTTTACCATAGGAATAGTTTTACTTCTCAAAACTCGATCTTTCTGAGCAATTATCCCTACAGGATAAGTTTCATACTTTAAGTCCTCTCTCAATTCTACTGGAGGTGTCTTTAAGATGTGTGAAGGATATGGCACATATTTCTTTAACATTGACACGTGAAACACATTATGGATTCTTGCCAACTCTGGAGGCAATTCTAATTTGTATGCCACTAGACCAATTCTTTCAATGATTAGAAAAGGTTCAATATATCGTGAATAGAGCTTCCCTCGGTTTCTGAATCAAATTACACCTTTCTAAGGTAAAACCTTCAAAAATGCCATATCACCTACATAAAATTCTAAGTCTCTTCTTCCATGATCTGCATATGACTTTTACCTATCCTAGGCAGCCTTTAATCTTTCCCGAATCACTTTCACTTTTTCTAAGGTCATCTCAATTAATTCAACATTTTCAAATTTTCTTTCAACCACTTCATCCCAACACAATGATGTTCTGCACTTTTTACCATACAAAGCTTCGTAAGGAGCCATACCAATACTGATTTGGTAACTGCTATTGTAAGCAAATTCAATCAAAGATATATGCATGTCCCAACCACCTTGAAATTCCATAACATATGCTCGCAACATATCTTCTAAAGTCTAGATAGTCCTTTCTGACTAACCATCAATCTAAGGATGAAATGCAAAACTGAAATTTAAAGCAGTACTCAAAGCTTTCTGAAGTCTCATCCAGAATCGAGATGTAAATCGAGGATCTCTATCTGACATTATGGTGATGGGTACTCCATGTAACCTTACAATCTCTGCTATGTAAAGTCTTGCCAATTTCTCCAGGAATACTTAATACGGATTGACAAAAAATGAGCTGACTTGGTCTGACGATCTACTACAACCCATATTACATCATGTCCTGACTGAGTACTGGGTAATCCAACTACAAAATCCATAGTAATGTGCTTCCACTTCCATTCTGGTATGGGTAAAGGTTGCAATATTCATGCTGGTTTCTGATGTTCTGCCTTAATCTGTTGACACACCAAACATCTAATCATATACTCAGCTATGTCTTTCTTCATACCTAGCCACCAATAACTTTCTTTGATGGTTCGGTACATCTTGTACTTCCAAGATGAATAGCAAAAGTAAAACAATGGGCCTCTTCCATAATGGACTTTCTTAAATCATCAATATCAGGCACACAAACTCTGCCTCTAAGAGTTAATGTACCATTTGATGCAAGGTAAAAATCACTCATTTTCCCGTCAAGTATATCCTGAAATCTCTTAGTCAAACTATCATCTTGCATCTGTCTTTCTCTAATCTGATCCACCAATGTTGGTCTTACCACAAAATTAGCCACCAAGGCTCCAGTATCATTACAACTCAAGACTACTTTCAAAGTCTTCAATTTTATCAACAGTGGCATATATACTGTTCGGACAAATACTAATGTAACAGAAAATTTTCGGCTTAAAGCATCTGCTACTACATTAGCTTTCCCTGGATGATATTCGATAATCAAGTCATAATCTTTGATCAACTCCAGCCATCTCCGCTATCTCAAATTCAACTCTCGCTGTGTAAGGAGATATTTCAGACTCTTATGGTCTATGAAGACTTGACACTACTACCCATACAAGTAGTGTCTCCAAATCTTCAATATAAAAACTACTGCCGCAAGTTCTAAGTCGTGAGTAGGATAATTAACTTCATGCTACTTAAGTTAATGAGAAGCATAAGTTATTACTTTCCTATTCTGTATCAATACACAACCCAATCCTTGCTTAAATACATCGCTATACACAACATACCACCTCCAGGTGTAAAAAGTGTTAGAATTGGTGCGGAAGTAAGACAATTCTATAGTGCTTGGAAACTCTGTTTACATTGCTCATCTCATACAAATTGAACTTTTTTTCTCGTTAATCGTGTCAACAGAGCAGCCAATAAAGAAAACCTTCTATAAACCTCTGATAATAACCTGCCAACCCCAAGAAGCTTCTAATCTTTGTGACATTCTTAGGTCGATCCCATTGCACTATGGCTTCAACCTTTCGAGGATCCACAAATATTCCAGCACCTGACACCACGTGTCCCAAAAATACAACTTCTCTAAGCCAAAACTCGCACTTAGAGAATTTTGCATACAACATTCTATCTCTCAAAGTCTGTAACACAACTCTAAGGTGTTGAGCGTGCTCTTTCTTATTTCTGGAGTACACCAGAATATCATCGATGAAGACAATTACGAATTTATCTAAGTAAGAATGGAAAACAAGATTCATGAGATTCATAAATGCTGCAGGAGCATTGGTTAACCTAAATGGCATTACTAAGAACTCATAATGCTCGTACCTCATTTTGAATGCAGTCTTATACACATCATTTTCCCGAATCCTTAGTTGATAATATCCAGATCTCAAGTCAATCTTAGAAAATACAGTCGCTCCTTGCAACTGATCAAAAAGATCATCAATACGAGGTAATGGTTACTTATTCTTGATAATCACCTTATTTAGCTAACGGTAATCGATACACAATCTCAGAGTATCGTTTTTCTTCTCTACAAACATTACAGGTGCTCCCCAAGGTGAAAATCTAGGTCTAATGAAACCTTTATTAATCAACTCTTGCAATTGAACCTTGAGCTCTTTGAGCTCTGCTGGCACCATACGATATGGAGGCATAGAGATTGGATTAGCTCTGGGTATAAGATCTATAACAAAGTAGAAATCTCGTTCTTGAGGTATTCCAGGTAACTCATCTGAAAATACATCGGGAAACTCATTTACAACATGGGTATGTTTTAATTGTTTCTCCTGAACTGACATATCTACTACATATGCCAAGAATGCCTCACAACCTTTCTGCAATGACCGCTTTGCTTCCAAAATCGAAATTACACAAGATGCAAATACATTACGTTCACCAATCCAAATCATTTCAAGCTCACCAGGCTTTCGGAAAGTCACTTGCTTGGTAAAGCAATCCATTGATGCTCGATGTTGTGATAGCCAATCCATTCCCAGTATGGCATCAAAGTCTTGGATCTTTAATGGAATGAGATCTGCCTCAAAGGTAGTCTCTCCCACTATCACCCCACACTGTCTAAATACAGGCTTTCTGAGCAATCTCTGCCCTAGAGGTGTATACACTACTAATTCCTAGTCTAAAGGACTTAACTCTCTGTCGGCTTGATGTGCAAATGATATACTGATGAATGATCGATTAGATCCGAGATCAATAAGAATGTATGCAAGCTGACAAAAATTAACACCATACTTAAGATCACATCTAGATTAACTTGAGTCTATTCCTGGTTCAGTGCAAATACTCTGGTCTGAACCCTAGGTTAGCTCCTCTGTGCACCTTGAGCTGATAATGTACTACCAGAATCAGATCTCCTATTAGGTGGAACAGAAGTCTGAGTTGGAGGTCGCTACTAAGGAAAAATAAGATGCTGACCCTGAGCAAAAGGTCTAGTAAACTCAGGTCTCCCCAAACTTGGACAATTCCTCTTAATGTGACCTGTCTGCTAACAATGAAAGCATGTCATGGGAGATCTGCATGCACAGTATGCCGCTTCCTGCAGATAGGACATCTACTAGCTCTCTGCATCTGCTGAGAATCCGTAGCAGATCTCGAAGCATCTAGTCCCTGTCTGGAT
Source organism: Cedrela odorata (assembly GCA_035584115.1). Taxonomy (NCBI): domain Eukaryota; kingdom Viridiplantae; phylum Streptophyta; class Magnoliopsida; order Sapindales; family Meliaceae; genus Cedrela; species Cedrela odorata. The sequence continues at coordinate 4,084 of JAXCLQ010061108.1, read as the reverse complement.
CTAAATCCAGAGGATTCACGCGGAGAGAAAGGTGGATTACTAGCAGAACTCGACACAGAAGCACTGCTAGATGAACCACTACTGCGGCTCTTTTTCGAAGACTGGCCTATAAAAATATTCAGATCCTTTCTCTTCTGAAAGCCAACTCTCGCCCTTCTTTCCCCTATCAGTCTCTCCGCTCAGAGTGCTAATTGCACCATCTCTCGGTAACTCTGCGTACCGGTCACTGGCATCTGCTCTCTGATATTCAAATTAAGTCCTGCCTCAAACTTGGCACAAAGGGTCTCCTTATTAGCAAATTCAATAACAAACTCTGTCAGCTCTCTCAACTGGGTCTCATACTCTACCACTGTTTTACCCATCTATCCCATATTCAGGAATTCCTGTCATTTTTTATTACTGTAGTAGTGAGTAAAATACTGATTCTGAAACTCTCTCAGAAAATCAACCCATGTCAATGTATTCCAGATCTGGCCAACATGTTCTGTCACTAAGTAGCAGCACTATATTGCAATAACCGTACAGCAACTTTCACTTTATCCTTATCTGCAATGCCCATATCTTGCAGATTATGTTGTACCACCCTTAGCCACCTACTTGTCACCACTGCATTAGAAGATCCTGAGAAAGACTCACACCCCAACTGTCTTGCTTCCTTGATTAGCTTAGAAAGCCTGTTTACTGGTCTTAAAGATTCTACAGCAGCAGCTGCATGAACTGTTGGCATTGGAGGTGCCATCATCGGTTCATTGAGGGGTTATCTCAAAGGAACTTGCTCAGGCTGGGCTGGATTTTGGTTCTGGGCATTCCAAAATGCCATAAATGTTGTCCATATCTCCGATGGCACATTAGCTAGCATTTTCATCCCAGGTGGTGGAAATGGAGCTGCTTGTTCCTGTTGACGAAACTGAGGTACATGTGAGGAATCTATCGATTTCTCTTCAGGTAATCGTACCTTACGGGGTTTACCCCTTTCTCTTCTTGTACGTGGAGGCTTATTCACTATAAAAAGAGACAAAATTCAATCATATGTGCTTCACAATAACATTTGTTTATCTATAACTTGACTCATTTAATGTCCACTGGATATTTTCAAAAGAATTATTTTCAAAACTATGTTCAACCCATTTTTAAAATAATAGCAAATTGTTTTCAGAACATTTAGAAGCAACTTTCAAAATCAAATGCTTTGATACCACAAAAATTATCACGCCCTGACCTTGAGATCCTCCTGTGATAATCGCCACAGACCCTCATGATATACCCTCTATGTCCAGAATGTACCACAAGAGCCTGTAAGGCTACCAAATCAAATATCAAACTTGAAAATAGTTTATCAACAATATTCTCATCCATATGATTATATTAAAGAATTTATCTCCGTGATCAATTCATCCACAAACATACATGAATAATAAAATATCAAATCAAAGATATTATAAATAGGTTGAACAAAATAATATATTTCTTCAAAGTCATCAGAGTTCACAATTTCATTTTAACATCCCTAAAGCCAAAACCATATATCAGGAATTTATGGATATCTATAAATACATATTCAAAATATTACATATCCAAAAAATACTACAATCTCAGAAGTTTTACAATCTAGTGATCTCAAATAACACAAGTGAGTCAAGATAAAATATAACTTACCACGAGCGACGAGCGCTCTCTATCGCAACCACGAGCCCAGCTAAGACTAAAGCTCCTAACCTGATAGCTGAAATGGTGAGAGGTGAGTATACAGCTATATTCAGTGAGTGAACGCAAACATACACAGTTATACGTACATGCACACACATTTCTAAACCATGATATTGGGATTTCATTTATATATATACTAAAATACATATATATAACTCATGTACAACAATGTCCGTAAAATAATTATATTGATCTGCACTTAAATTTAAACATATAATACGGGCTAGCTATACTATCCCGACCGCTACCTTAATTAAGGTAAAGTTGAAATTCATCAGTGAGCCTATTATGCATAAATTTCATATGCAATGCATTCTTTATAAACTGAAACCATTTCTTATGCATTTGTAAAATAATTTATTTCATATAAAACATCATTTATAAAATAAGCTCGTCTCACTGATATTGACCTGAGTAGTCACTTGATGATAAAGTGACTGTCCTCGTCATACCATTAAATCTAAGAAATCCTTATCAAGCCAACAGGGCTTTCCATAGGGTCTCTATATAATTGCACATCCGCACACCGACTCACAGTGGGCTTAAATGGCTTAACCTTCCTTATACAGCCCCACTGTGGCACCAGTAACCTCTACGGCCTCGCATAGGTCCGTTCATTGTTACAGCTCTGTATATACAGTAAATATCTTAGCTCACTAGCCATACAATAACATTCGGCCTTAACGGCCTCACATCACCAATATACATGCATTCAAAATATTTCATATTAATCATTTATGCACAATGATTTTAAAACAGTAAAATAGAACAGACCTCCCTGGCCAACGCAGCATGTATATTTAAACAATTTCAAACAGCAGACCCTTTACAATATTTACCCAATATCAATATAAAACAATAGTAAACATGTTCTTTTTACCAAATTTAACACATATGCATATTACATAAACATCACATGCATTTCTATTTACATAATATGTATGTATAATCCCACTCACAACTTATGGGAGGGTGTTCACTCTCTCTACGTCTCCTCACGCTCACTCGGCACGTCACTTGGATTCTTCGAACCTAGTATCACATAAAAATATATTATCAATCCCACGCTTTCCAAGTATTTACTTAAATGTATTTTATGGAATGCGTGTGGATAACAGGATTAAATTCTTTTAGTATACATATGTGTTTTTTCAAGGCTTAACTAACTAATACCATTTTTTCGATTTCTATCAATTAAAATCCCATGGCCATTTTCATTTCTAATTTTCCACATTTTCATCTATAACAAAGTGTATACATTTGATATTCCGCATTTTCTTTTTAAAGGAAATATGTCAATTCCATTTAGTCATTCAATACATATACAATCTCTATATACTTTCAATTATACCAATTCATTACCCAAAATTAGATTTCCTACTTAAATTCAATATTTATTCATGGATGAACAATAATCATAAACTTTTAATTTATTCAAAATAATGAAATCGAGTTTAAAATAGGTTAATTAACTTACCTAGAAAATATTGAAGTCTTTAGAAACTTGAATTAACCGTTTAAAATGAAAATCCCCAATTTGTTTCCAAAACCCTAACTTTCTCATTACGTTTCTTGCCTAATTATGGCAGTAATATGTAGAGGAGACTTTAAATAGTCATTAGGAAACAAAAATCAACAATAATTTCGGTTAGAATTTAAGTAATTTAATAAAGAAATTGAGAAGAATTGGAAAGGAAAAGCTCTCGAGAGAAACAGAATGAAGAACGTAGCATTCTAGAAAAAAATGAAATATTATATTTTGATTTTAAAAAATATAAATTAGCCCCCAAATATTTTTTAAAAATTCTATATTTACCTGAAACTTTGAAAAATCTTTAATTTAGTCATTCTTTCACAAAACAAAAATTCTGAAATTTCTTGAAACTTTAAAAAAAATCTTCAATTTAGTCCTGCAGTCACAAAAACAGGGCTTACAATTACCTTTTTCAATTGTTCGAGCCAGCGAGAAACAAAGTGACAGGTAAAGACAATAAGTAAAATAATCAAAGCGATGACTGAGCTTCGTTGTTGTCCAAGGGTTTCTTCTTCTCCTATACTTCTTCTCTCGGAATCTTCTTCGTCGATGGATTGGATTTGGATCTGTAATTTTAATGCCTTTTCAGTGTTAGAATTCTACGGTGACGCAAGAGAAGCATATTGCAAGAATAAACATGTTAGGCTTAGGCACAGATTTAATAATCTAAGCAGCATGAGTTGAAAATCAAATAAACGAAATCGTATACTAAAAGACAGAAATTGTTATATAAAAAAAAGTAAATAGAAAAGGAATCAGTTACCTCAGCCATTGCCGCGGTTCATCCTTGAAAACTGAAGGCTGATCCGAATATTCTAGCTCAGATGAAGAAGAAGACGGCTG
>JAXCLQ010061077.1:0-16235 GCA_035584115.1 Cedrela odorata | reverse complement strand
TCTAGAGACCTATAATCTATTTTGTGATATCTTATTGTGGCTTTTGGATATGTATAAGCATATATATATATATATATTTGAAATTCATCATTATGAATTATGAGAAATATGCCTAGATCTTATATATTGATGTATGGAGTTATATATATTGTGGAATTTTGGGTTGTGTATTTGAGGTTTATTGCACGGTGAAAGGGATGAATATATATAGGATACTTTTCCGGAGTTTAGGTGGAAATTCCGGTTGGGGTGTTTCATTGGAGGTCTGAAAAACTATTATGTTTTCAAATTTCTCCATATTACCTAGAATTTTCTACAACCGCAATGTATAACAGGGTAACAAAGTTACTAAAATTTTTGGAAACTCATATGTTAATGAAAAAAATTGTTTTTTTGACTATGTTGATTTTTATCATGTCTGGTTTCTATAGAATTTCGTAGTTTGTTAATCGAAGATCTAAATTTTATCTTATAAGCAAAAAACTGAACTTGAGTCAGAATTTCCAACAAGTAGAACACTACCCTTGCCTATCAATTTACAGCTCTATAACTTAACTACTATTTTCATGCATCATTGACACTTTAATTTCACATTTATCAAGCATAAAATACAATTGAAACAATGCCATATAGATACATAATCACTGGCAACACCTTTCAAATGATTATATCTCAATTTCAACATATTTCTCATATAACACTACCATATATACATGTATCATTTATTGCCATATTCAAGAAATTTTCATTGTCAACATTAACTATATATTCCATCATATACACATCACAACAACATTCAATAAATATTCCAGAATTTAAAAAAAAATTGAAGATTTTTTTACCTTATTGGAATTCAATTTCATCTTCTTCTTTCTTCTATTTTCTTCCCACTTCTTATTCTTTCTTTCTTCTTTCCCTCTTCTTTTCTCTTCTTCTTATTCCCTTTCTCTTCTTTTCTTCCTTCTTCTCTTCTTTTCTTCTTTCTTTCCCTTTCTTCTCCTTTCTCAGTTTCTCCTTTTCTTTCTCTTTTCTTCTTTTCTTTTTCTTCTTCTTTCCTTCTCTTCCTCTTAGCCTCTCTTTTTTCCTTCTTCTTTTTTTCTCTTTTCTCTTCTTTCTCTTTTTCTTTTCTCTCGACTACCCTTTCTTCCTTCTCTTTTCAGGGTTTCCTCTCTCTTTTTTTTGCCTTATTTTCCTTCATTTTTTTCTTAAATTTAGATTTCTCTACACTAAACAAGAAATCTTTATGTTTTTGGGCCTTCCATATACATCCATTATGGGCTTAATATTTTCCACAATGTGGGCTTGGATTTTTGGGCTTTCATTTTACTTGTTTGTGGGCTTTCTCTTTCACTAAATATTTAGGCTTGGTTTGGTTTTGAATGTATGCTTGAGATGTGGGCTTAAATTTGGGCTTGGTAATAGTTTTGGGCCATAAGTTTTAATTTTTTTTATTATGGCCCCCATTTATAACAATTTACATTCTTTCCCTTATTTTATTATAAATTCGTACATTGGTCTCTCAAACTTTGAAAACTTTTTATTTTAGTCACCGATATCTTATGATAATTACTATGGAAAAATTTCAGGTCATTACACTCCTCCCCCTTTAAAAATGATTCATCCTCGAATCAAAATAAATCATTGAACTAGAAGAAATAAATTATAAACATGACAAAATTGCGAACATCCAATCTTAGACAAACTAGCATCAACTATTGCTCTCACAAGTTATTTAGGCAATACGAAGTCTTAATAAGATTGTAAATTAAGAAAATCAAGTTTTGTCTTCTAATACGTATCCAATATCCTAGTTCTTATCATACGAAAATCAAAATCTTTTCCTCTTAATTATTGACATATCATCAAACCCATTGACAAGCTATACATGCCTACCATGCCTATAATTTCCTTATAGCTTTTCAATGTTTCTTACTCTTCTATATGTATTTCCAGGGCGATTCTTAATCCTTTTATCAAATTCCCTTTCCCTCAAATTACCTCTATCATGAAATTTTTGAATTAGTTTTGGATAGAACTTATAAGGCCTAGGGCCATCTTTTGCATTCCAATGACAATTCTGACCCCCGACCCTTTAAGAAAAAGTTAAAATTAAACAATAGCTTTTTCCACATTTTCAGTCCATCACAATAAAATTTGCCAGATCGGTTTCCTTGTAACAACAGTTAACCAATAATCAAATAGAATTTTGCATCACATTTCTTAATCTTCATTTTGATCCCACATTCCCATTCAAGACTTTCTTTCTTTAAACAACTTTCTAAAACCTATAGTTAACAAATTCAAACAACAATTCTTAATTTTCAGCTTATGTGTTCTAACTCTCATACACTAACTCGCCTTCAGCTTCTCTTTAAAACAAATCATTGTTCAGTATCTATACTCAACATATTTAACTTTCTTTCCATCTTATGTAGTATACTCAATTGTCCTTTATCATTATGCTTTAAACACCATAATCTTGTAATCAATCTCAGCTTTTTATATTTTTGTTTCTTTTTAATCAACTACTATATATAACCTTTACCACTTTTCATCTTCTTTTAATCAACATTTCAAGTGACCTCAACACTTGATTTTGACACTTAAATTACTTGACTCTACTTTAGTTTCAACTATGTTAACCACTTTCCTTTTCAATCTCTAGACTTAACTAGTCACTGTAAATTTTATCACCACAAATAATACATATACTATTAAACTAGCATATCAATGACTCTTTGATGGATTTATCTGCCTTTTTACTCTGCCTTTCATTGGATTATTTTCATTATTTCTAATCTGTTCATGATTTGTTTGACACTAAATAGATTCTTGTTCATCCTCTAAGTTCTACCTCTAACTGAATGTTTCTTACATCTGTTTCAATCAAACATAACTTATCAACATCTTTGCTTCATTATTTAAGCAATTAATTTCTCAGAATTTACATCTCTTCCTTATTGTACAATTTTCTATTTTCTCAGGTAACCTTCTAGAATTTACATCTCTTCATTATTTAAACTTGAACATGACCTCATAGGTAGGATGTATACGATCTAATACAGTCTTGGCTATATATATATGTTCTAACACGAAGTTTATCCCTGAGGTGTTTTCTTAAAATACGATACTTACAAACTCTGAATTGATTTTTCGGCACTTTCTTGTCTTCTATTGTCATTTTCCATTGAGTGCCTTACCTTAGATGCCACATCATCATCATATACTTCTTTTTATGTTTTATCACATTTTCAGTTCTCACCTTCTTTATCACAAACAACTCTTCTCTATCACCCCTCACTGTCTCTGTAAGAGGTGTAGCAACCCTCTAGTCTAACCCCGTATCCCGTGTTACCTTCTTATCTTTTGTTCTATATTAAGATGGCATTATATCTATAAGGAAGTAAACAAGGTTAAATAATCTCTTAAATCATTACTATGCTATATGAAATGAGACACCATACGAGGAACAAGGATACCAAAGAGGTAGCCTCTTATATATGAGTATCTTAGACATACTGCATACACAAGACACTAACATTCTTCCACTGCATTCACCAATCTCTAAACCGTGCTTTGATACCAACTTTGTAACATCTCCAAATCCGAAAATGTTATCGGCAAGTGATAGAACCCCTTATCACCCTAAGCCTTTACTTGTCTGTCTAAAACATCCATAATACTTTAATACATGTGCATGAACTATTAAAATCATGTGTCTAAATGTAAAAAGGTGATATGCCGACTCATGAATTATACAGGATCCATAAACGTTTTACACTATATGCTACAATGCATATAAGATACATATATTGCCTGATTCTTTTAAACTAAATCACTGTTTAAATTATGCCGGACTCTCTATGCATAATGGACCCATATGCCCTAATGACTATAGTTTGTATCATTTCCTTTGTTCGTGTCTCCACTATATTGTAACTTTTCTTTCTCTAATTAAATGTCTATTCTGCAAAACTGAAAAAGGAGGGGGTGAGTCTTGAAAGACCTAGTGAGTGGATATAATATACATGAGAAAACAGTAATATCAGAAAATCAATTCCATTTACAACAATTCAAATCAAAGATGAAATCAAAGTCATGATTAAAATTTCAGCTATTCTAAAATCAATTTTGGAAAAATATCAGTAGAAAACACAATTTACTATAATAAAATCACTTTTGAAAACTGTGTCATAATAAAACAGTAAAACTAATAGCTCTTATATCCTCGCTCACGGTCTCATAGATATCTATAATATATCTCTAAGATAAGAGGTCATAGGGTTTTGAATCTATAACTCTTGTCTCCCAACCTGCGGTATCATAGATAGCCGGAATACATCTCTGAGATAAGGGCTACAAGGACCCCAAATCTGTAACTCTGATATCTTGGCCTGTGGTATCACAGACAACCAGAATATATCTCTGAGATAAAGAATATGAAGGCCCCGAATTTATAACTTTAGTATCTTGACCCACAGTATCACAGACAGTTAGAATACATCTCTGACCTCATAGGGTTAATTTCTAAAAATCGAGTTTAAAACTTATGTTTTAAAATAAATTCGTCAATAGCTTTGAAATTTTAAACCAAACTAGTGTTTGCAAATTCCATGAATTTATATCAAAACTCTTCCAAAATCAATGTCTTAAGTCACCAATTTCAAAAGAACTCGTTTAAATTTCAACAAATGAACAACATATTCAAAACTATTACCAAACTCTATGCCTTAGATCTTGAGTTTGAGAGAATTTCATATAAAATTCCCTAAAATATCAACGTATACAACCATGAAAAAATAAACATCAATTTGAAATTCCATTAATAATTTTCCTCAATCATAGTCGAACAATTCAAACAACACGTTGAAAGAAAAATAAAACATCCACTCACTAGTTTATACTTGACCAAATCCAAATCATGGTATCATTGGCGGTTGATCCAGTCGACAATCTACAACAAAATATCTTTCCGTGAAAATTTGCAACGTTATATAATTGCCTTATGAATGAATAAGTACATCATATACATATAACAATAAACCACACTAGGAAATCATAATGTCTTGGACTCCTATAAATCTTACGGAGGTCAAACTATAATTACCTAATTTGAAAAATTACAAATGCACTTCTAATTATTCTAGGTACTGGCTTCCTGAAATAGCTATGAACTTAAATTTCCATTGAACTAAATTGGGAACACATCTTAAGCTAAATTTTTAATCTGTCCATCTCTTATAAGTCTACTTTTTATAACCTCTTATGGTGCCTCATTTGGAGTTCTAGAACTCAATTTATGCTCACATGAACGAATACTGTTCCAACTAAAGTACATAATAGGATAATTGGTTTCCAAAATTTTTTGGGAACTCATTTCTTAACGAAATGACCTGTTTTTCTAACTACATTATTGTTTTGTTATATCTAGTTTCCATGTTTTTTTTACGAATCTTGATTTCAAATCCTAACATTCAAGTTATAACAAAATTATTACACACTGTGCAGACATGGGATAATGTTCAATATTGAAATAAGGCAATAAGTTTTGAATTTTACTAAGGACTCATCTTTGCATGAAACGATTTGGTTTTTGAATATGTTATTCGTTAATGTATCTAGTTTTTTTTTTTCTAGAAATTTACAGTTCTAACATTAGAGGTCTGAAATAATATTATATTTTCAAATTTTCCTACACTGCCTAAAATTTTTGGCAACTGTAATGTATAACAGGGCAACAAAGTTACTAAAGTTTTTGAAAACTCATTCTTTCATAAAAAATTTTAAAATTTTATGATATTAATTTTTAATTGGAGGTCTAAAATTTATCTTATAAGCAAAAAACTAAACCTAGGTCAGACTTTCCAGCAAGCAGAATACTACCCTTGCTTATCAATTTCCAGTTTTATAACTTAACCACCATTTCCATGCATCATTGACACTTTAATTTCACATTTCTCATGCATAAAATACAATTGAAACATTGCCCTATAGATGCATAATCACTGCCAACACCTTTCACATGATTATATCTCAATTTTACCATATTTCTACATAAAACACTACCATATATACATGTATCATTCACTGCCATATTCAAGAAATTTTCATTGTCAACACTAACTACACATTCCATCATATACACATCACAACCACATTCTATAAATTTTCCATAATTTAAAAAATTGAAGAGTTATTTACCTCATTGGAATTCAAATTCATCTTCTTCTTTCTCCTTTTTTCTTCCTCTTTCTTTTTCCATTCAGTCTCCATTCTTCTTTCCTCTTCTCTTCTTTTATTCTTTTTCTCTTTCTTCTTTTCCTCTCTTCTTCTCTTCTTCATTCTTCTCTTCTTTTCTTTTTTCTTTCCCTTTTTTCTCCTTTCTCGGTTTCTCCTTTTCTTTCTCTTTTTTTCTTTCTTTTTCTTCTCCTTTCATTCTTTTCCTCTTGGCCTCCCTTTCTTCCATCTTCTAATTTCTCTTTTCTCTTTTCTCCGCTTTTCTTCTCCTTCACTTTCTTCTCTTCTTTCTCTTCTTCTTTTCTGTCAGCAACTCTTTCTTTCTTCCCTTTTCACGGTTTCCTCTTTTCTTTGTTTTTTTTCTTGCCTTATTTTCTTCTTAAATCTAGATTTCTCTACATAAAATAAGAAATCTTTATGTTTTTTGTGATGATATCATGAGAGAAATTGATGATAGCAAACCTTAATCTACATATGTTTTTTATAATGTCTAAGTAATATACTTATGTATGAATATGCTTGAAATTATTACTTAACAAATTTCTGTCCAAGTGCATTAAAAAGCCTTCAGATCAATACTCAGAGACAAACATATTAATATATGAGTAAACGAATCGATACAAGATCAATAATAGATCAATACATCAAGAAAGATCGATACAAAAAAATGATGATATCAATATTTGCTACGATAGTAGCTTTAGATGAAATCACCAATGCAACTAGATCGATACATAAAGATCAGTAGATTGATACATGGTCTTCATAGAGAATTGTAAAATAATTACAGAGGCAACCAGATTGATACATAGAGATCAGCAGATCGATACACGGTCTTCACAAAGAGTTGCAAAATAATTACAGAGGCAACTAGATCGATACCTGGAGATAAGAGATCGATACCTAGTCTTCACAGAGAGTCAGAAAATAATTATGAAGCTGACCAGATTAATATCCTGCATCAACTGATCAATACACTAAAACTCAGAAATAACTCCAGCAGAAACAAATCGATACTTGGAGAAGTGGAGATTGATACACGGAATGAAATTTATACTATTCACTTAAAAAGATCGATACATAGAGAAACGGATCGATACTTTCTCTGTTTTTAAAGCTCAATGGTAATTTCTACAATATTAACTGCGAACAATAAATACACAAAATCAAGCCGTTGGACAAGTGTTGCTTCACATAAAGGATAAATATAAATAAAAGAAACATAGTGAAGAGATGTGCAATAATCACTTGCAATCAATATTAACAAGAAATCCTTGAACAACATTGATATACATAAACAGTAATCTTTCTCTCTCTATTGTAAATCTTTCAAATCTTGTGTGAGATAAATTTTTTTTGTGAAAGCTTATTGAAATATCTACTTAAGTGTGAGAGCAAAAATCCAATATACATTTATAACTTAGTATTGAATACATCTTCACCCGTACTAAAGAAGATCACCATAAGTTACCTTCACCCGTAGAAAAGAAGTTGTAAAGTTACCGTTCACCTCAGAGTGTACTGGGTATTTCTAGTCCCATCTAAATAAGAAGTTAGTTGAACCTCGAAGGAAGTGATTTGCATCCGAGAGAATTGACATAGGCCAAGATTTGCTGAACCACTATAAATTGTATTTGTATCTCTCGCTAATTACTAATTTATTATTGTACTACATTGCATATGTTTTTAATTGCTAAATTTTGAAAACCCAATTCACCATCTTCTTGTGTGTTGCCAACTAGGTCAACAAGTGGTATCAGAGCCTGACTCAATTAAATAGGATTTGCAACCTTGAAAAGTAGATTAAAATGACATTCAGTAGTAATCTTACACAAATAGTAGAGAGACAATCTACAAACAGACCATCATTATTTAATAGAACATATTAGGTTTACTGAAAAAAGATGATGCTAATCTTTTTATCAACATTAGATTTTGAAATATTAAATATAATAGAAGATGGGTACCATTCACCTACAACTGAAGATGAAATCACTAGAGAGAGAAAACTAAAACCAAAATGTGAATGAACTCTCGAAAACAAAAATAGGTTCATCTTAAATGGAAAGGCAATGAACATTCTCTATTGTGCTTTAAATAGAGCCGAATTCAATAGAATTTCAGGATGTGAAATGGCAAAATCAATTTAGAACATGTTGAAAGTTATATATGAAAGAACTAGTAGAGTTAAGGATTCTAAAATTAGTATGTTAGTTCATGATTATGAACTGTTTAAAATGAAACCACATGAGAGCATAAAAGACATGTTTGCTCATTTCACTAACATTACTAATAACTTGAAAGCTCTTGGTAGATCTTTTTCAAATGTAGACATTGTGACAAAAATTCTAAGAAGTGTACCTAGAAGTTAGGAAGTGAAAGTTGTAACAATTAGAGAAGTAAAGGACTTAAAAACTCTACGTCTCGAGGAACTTCTCGAATCGCTCATAACATACGAGCTTGAAGGCAAACGCAATGATGATGAGGATAAAGAAAAGGGCAAAAGAAAAATAGCACTAAATAGCACAAAAAAGGAAGAAAAGGAAGATGAGAGTGAACAAGATTCCGACGAAGATGATTTTCTTCTCACAGCCAGAAAATTCAGAAAATTCTTTAACAAAGAAGGGTCTAAGGAAAGAAATTAGAAAAGAAGAGACTATTTAAGAAAGGATGGATTCAAGAAAAGCCTTGAAAAGGAAAAAGAAAAAGGTAGAGAAATCATCTGCTATGAATACAAGAAACCGAGGCATACACTACTCTAATGTCCACCAAGAAAAGATAAGAAGGACAAGAACAAGAAGAATGCAATGAAAGTGACATGGGATGACTCATCTAGCAAAAGAGCACTTCATCATCAGAAACTAAGCAAGCAAATTTTTGCCTCATGGGAAAACTAGAAGATGAGGTAACCTTTCTAGATCAAAACTCTTCATTTTATAATACAGGTTTAAAATAAACTTGCCATTTTTGTAGGTACCGCATGTGAAGAGTAACAAGTACAAAAAGAAGTGGTTCTTTGATAGCAGTTGCTCGAGACATATGACAGGAAACAAGAAGTTATTTCTCCATTTTAAGAAAGAAGAAAGAAAAGATGTGATTTTTGGAGATAATAGCCGAGGCAAAGTAAAAGGTATTGGTACTATTGACCTTAATTCAATCAAATCAAAAAAATTTTATATGTTAAAGGTCTTAAATATAATTTGCTTAGTATTAGCCAATTGTGTGATCATGGATATAAAATTATGTTTCTTATGAATGGTTGTGAGGTATTGGATGAGCATGAAAATAAATTATTCTATGCTCCTAGGAACAATGATGTATATGTTATAGAACTAGAAAAATTGAATAAAATGAATGGCATATGTTTGCAAGCTCATTATAATGATTCTTGGATGTGGCATAGAAGACTAGGACATTGTAGCATGGATTTCTTGCGAAAACTTACCAAACAAGGTCTATTGGGAGATATTCCCAATCTAAAATTTACAAAAGATAAAGTATGTAGTCCTTACTAATGGAATCCAATATGGTCCAAAAGTTGATCAAGTTGTTCAAGATCTGTTGCATGTTCCGGATGGGCCTATTACAAGGTCATGTGCAAAGAAAATCCAAGAGGCAATGAATGGGCTTATTCAAAGGACTATGACTGAAACCATATATAGACGATAAACAAAGGGCTTTACATCATGGAAGATAAGCTTGTGAGATGAAGAACCAACCTTAGTACATGTTCTACAAGTTATTGAAGGCTAAGTCCAAAAGTAAAGACATGAAGGCATATGCAGCCACATTAAATTCTACAAGTGGGCTTGATGTAATTTTATTTAATTGTTTTAGTCTATATTATTGTTATATTATTAGGCTGGTATAATAAATTAAATAGCCCAATAGATATTTTTATTATTTGTTTTAGGGTTTTCTAGTGTTTAAAGGAAACAAAAGTTAGGATGTTATTTTGCGACAACTCTTGATGAATAAAATTATTAAAATTTGTGAGAACTTGTGAGCAATTCTCCTTGAATTCTTGCATGAACTTAGACTTATCAAAAGCTTTGCTATCCTTTGTGGTGTCATCTCTTTACAACATAGGTTCTTGATACAAGTTCCTCAATAGGTCTCGGGTTAGTAATCTGATCATATTGGCTTTTTGGGTTATGATTAACTTGTTTGTGGATTTTTATGCTATTTTGCCTACGGGTTCACATCACTTGCCAATTAGAAAAACAAGTTAAAACATCTTTCAAATCTAAGAACTTAGGTTCCACAACTAGACATTTAGAACTTTTATATATGGACCTCGTTGGACTAAATAAGGTAGCATTGCTAGGAGGAAAACTATATGAAATACGTAGTTGTTGGTGATTTCTCAAGATTTACATAGGTTTTCTTCTTGGAAAATAAATGTAATACATTTGAAACCTTTAATAAATTCTCAAGACAAATTGAAAATGAAATAGGCTTCAAAATTGTAAAGATTAGAAATGATCAAGGTGGAGAATTTGTAAACAAAAAATTTGAAAACCTTTGCCATGAAAATGAATAGTCTCACAATTTTTTTGCACCTAGAACCCTATAACAAAATAGAGTTGCCGAAAGAAAGAATAGAACTCTTCAAGAAATGGGTAGAATGATGTTAAGTGAATATAACCTACCCGAATACTTTTGAGCTGAGGCTATTAACACCGCATATCGTATAACCAATAAAGTTCTAATTAGAAAGATCTTGAATAAAACTCCATATGAATTAATCTTTCAAAGAAAACCTAAAATCAAATACTTTAGAGTTTTTGGATGTAATTGTTAAATTATTAATACCAAGGATAATCTAGGAAAATTTGAGCCAAAGTTCGATCTAGAAATATTTCTAGGCTATTCATCCAAGAGTAAAGTTTATAGAGTTTTCAACAAAAGAACTCAAGTCATGGAAGAAAGTGTGCTCATAATTTTTGATGAATATGATCCCGACTTAGCCAAATTTATTGCTAAAAAAAAGGAAAAAGAATTAGAAGCAATTGAAAATTTGGAAAACCTAAATTTAAATGATGAGTTTTTGAAAAATCAAATGAAATTATAGAAGAAAATCAAGTGACTAAGGAACTCCCAAAGGTATGGAAATATAATTCTAGTCATCCAAAAGAACTAATAATAGGAGATCTCTCACAAGGAGTTAAAACTAGAAGAAAAAACAAGAGAAATTGATAATCTAGATGAAGTTTAAAATCTAACATTTATCTCGCAAATAGAACCAAAATAAGTTGAAGAAGCCGTAAGTGATGAAAATTGGTTAATGGCTATGCAAGAAGAATTAAATCAATTTTAAAGAAATGAAGTTTAGACTTTAGTACTTAGACCAAATGATTATCTAATAATAGGTACCAAGTGGGTTTTTAGAAACAAACTTGATGAAAATGACAACATCTCTCAAAACAAAGCTAAATTAGTAACTTAAGGATGTAGTTAAGAAGAGGGAATAGATTATGATGAGACATATGCTTTAGTAGCAAGATTAGAGGCTATTAGAGTACTTTTAGCATTTACATGCCACAAAAATTTCAAACTTTATCAAATGGTTGTGAAAAGTGTCTTTTTAAATGGTTTTATAAATGAAGAAGTTTATGTAGAGCAATCTCTCGGTTTTGAAAACTATAAATTTCTAAATCATGTCTTTAAACTCACGAAGGCACTTTCTAGTCTAAAACAAGTACCTAGAGCTTGGTATAAAAGACTTAGTGAATTTTTGCTAAAATATAATTTCTTGAAGGGGATTGTTAACACTACTCTTTTTATTAAAAGCAAAAATGATGATATTCTATTAGTACAAATCTATGTTTATGATATCATTTTTGGAAGTACAAATGAGTCATTATGCATTGAGTTTTCAAATTAAACAAACAAATGATGGAATTTACATCTCCCAATTACAGTACATTAAAGAACTTTTAAAAAAATTTGATATGATAAAAGGCAAATCCTTCTAACTCCTGTGAGCACTTGTACTTCATTAGACAAAGATGAAAAAGGAAAGAGTGTAGACTAAAGATTATATAGAGGAATGATAAGATCATTACTTTATTTGACCGCCTCAAGACCCGACATTCTCTATGGAGTGTGTGTTTGTGCGAGATTTTAATCTAATCTTAAGGAATCACATCTTATAGCGGTAAAACAAATCTTCCAATATTTAAGAACGACACTGAATCTATGATTATTTTATCCAAAAGATGGTAAATTTAGTTTAAAAGGCTACTCTGATGCTGATTATAAAGGATGTAAAATAGATAGAAAAAGTACAAGTGGTACTTGCTACTTTCTTGGAAACATCTTAGTATCATGATTTAGCAATAAGTAAAACACCGTTGCACTTTCCATTACTGAAGCCGAATACATATCCGTAGATAGTTGTTGTACACAACTTTTATGGATTAAGTATTAATTGCAAGGTTATAGATTAAACCTTAGTAAAATTTTTATTTTGTGTGATAGCACAAGTGCTATAAATCTAACCAAAAATCCAGTTCATCATTTTAGGACTAAGCACATAGAAATTTGTCATTATTTCATTAGAGACCATATTAATAAATGAGATATCTGCTTAGAGTATATAAACACAAACCTCTAATTAGCTGATATTTTCACAAAACCGATTAATAAAGATCGTTTTTATGTAATTAAAATAGAATTAGGAATGATAGAAATTGTTTGAATATTGCTGAGTTTTTCCCGTCTGTGTGTATATAACTAGCAAAATTTAGCAACTAGAATGCATTTGATCGATACATCCATCACAGAGTATCGATACCACGATAACAAATCGATATGTCACTGAAAACATATCAATACCTTCATGTGTCACTATTCAATCATCGACACATTCTCTTGACATATCGATACTGACACTGATTCCAGATTGTATCGATATTCTTCCTTTCAGATCGATATTTGCATTAAAACAATGTATGATCACTTAAATTTTGAAATTTGTGAAAGCTAAGCTATCAACTGCCAAAATTAAATGCTTATCAAAGGCTAGACCCAAATTTATATTTGCTTTTATGTATCGATATTCCAACGTATCGATACTCCTACCTAAATGATAAAACGTATCGAAACCTTTTTAAAACAAATTGATATATTATTCAAATCTCATAAAAGATTGATATTTTTTTCCATGTATCGATATTTTTATGCAATTAAAAGGAGAGAAACCGCTTTGAACCAAACATATTGATACTTCTCTCTCCGTCAGCAACTTAAAGCTTTTTCTCACTATAAACCCTAACTCATTGAAATTCAAAGTTCTATTCTTCAATCCCTCAATCTTTTCATCCAAACTCAACTATAAAATGCCTAGAACTAAGAATGCTGAAGTAAGTCAACGAAAAAGGCAGAGAACAGCTGAACCTTCTCCCTCAAGTATTGACTTTCAAAACTGTGAAGTAGAGGATCAGTACCTCTCCCTCTTTCTAAACTGAAAAGTTACTCTTAGACTTGTTTTAGACTTCAATCTTCTCATTTCCATCAAATTTCTTTATCTCAGAACCTTTGAAGAATTCGGATGGATTGAATACCTAAGTTTTAGAGAAAAATGCTTTGACAACCTGATTAAGATTTTCTATTTGAATATGGACGTCAAGGATCCTCATTCAGGCTGACCTCCAATGACGGAATTTATAAGTAACATTCGTGGACATTCGTTCCAAGTAAATGCTAGTGTTATGTCCTACATCACTCATATACCAGAAGGGGGCATTTCGTATCTAGTAGGCACATTTTAGCCTCTTAAAGCGTGCAAGGTATTCTTCAACAATCTAAACTTAACAGAGGTGACAACAAACTAGTCCATCTAGGCATCTATGAGAGGATTTCTCATCTCATTGTCTCATACAACCTTAACGCCCGTTCTAGACGATATTCGGAGATGACATACAAAGATATGTGGTGGAAGCAGTGCATCATGGAGGGGAAAAACCTGATATGATATCGTAGATTCTCAATGCGATGGTGAAAACCACAATGTCCAAAGCCAGCCATCTGCACTATAGATATGCAGTCTCTGTAATTATTCGAAAGAGTCCATCTTGGACACGCTGAGACCGATACCATTGAACCACCAGCTGTTGCCATGTTTTCAGAAACAACCCTACGCCACATGTACTATGAGCAGACATCTGATGGGCGATGGATAATTCAAGCACGATATAAGCATCTACACAATCATAAATAGCAGACTACACACGAACAACCATAAGATGCGATTGTACTAGAAAATGAGCTACTTGTACCTCTCTTTCCTACTCCCTCACCTTAAATAAAGCCACCGACTTAATCAGTAGCCATATCTACCATTCTGTCTATTATGGAGAGCATGCAAGGTCAGTTGACTCGTATAGAGGAGAAAGTTGAGACAACGATGTCCGACTTCGATGAACGCCTCACCGGTCTCAAGAGCATGGTGACTACTCAAATGTATAAGATTGAAAAGCACCTCGCTTAGGGCGACGATGCGATAGTTCAGTTTGGAAGACTTAGAGTGGAATTCTGCAGTGAAACCCACAGATTTATGTATAGCTTGGCTAAGGCATCCACACCAGCACCTCTACTAGCACTTACACCAGCTCCTACTCTTGCCTATCATGGACCTACTGCCTCTACATCTCGTTTGCGACCCTTTTCTCCCGCACCCTATCCTACCTATACCCATGTAAACTTGGGTGTCGATAGTAATAGTTCAGACCCTTTTGACACCCTTTGAATGATGTCTAGCCTTTGAATGCATTTTTCTATGAAATGAAAACTTTTCTTCTTGATTAAAAATTATTTTGTTCTTATACTTCTCTGTTATGATTGTGTTAATTATGTCTGAAATGCATAGCCTTAATATCATTGATTTGCATGATTATGTTAATTATAAGTAATATCATTGATTTATCTTCCTTCTTTAATTGCTGACAAAAAGGGGGAGAACATATATATGTTAAGCTTGCATTAAATCTTATTGGATAAAGGGGGAGAAAACTCAAATTTAAAAGATAAGTTAAACATCACATTAAAGGGAAGAATAATCAATTCACATTAAGTCTTAAGCACTTATTTTATTTTGTCATCATCAAAAAATGGAGAGATTGTGAATGAAACAGTAAGCCTTTCATGTTCTGTTTCCATAAGCAGCGAAAACGCGACACACGAAATCAACTTCCAAGCGTGCGACCACTGTAGAGGAGCCATGACCATCTTCATAAACCTGCGGAATAGGCTCCAAACTGATCTGAACATGCACACATGTATGTTTCAAAAATTATGCTCTGTTTAAAATTTAAATCACAGAGATGAGATGTCTTATCTTTGGCTTTGCAATCCAGGATAGCAACAAGCTTGCTTCCTCAAGTGATCCACACATCGGAGTGATGAAGCCAGTTCTGGCTTGTTTGGGATCTGCAAGCTTCGATTTGAGCTCTAACAAGGTCACCAAGCTTTCTCTCTCTTTTGTTCTTGCTCCGGTTCACAACCCAAGCTTACTTCTCTCTTCTATCTTTGCTTTGGTTCACAACCAAACACTCCTAATCTTGCTTCACCAAGCAACTTACGGTTGAAGAAAAAGAAGCTCTTTGTTTTTCAAAAACAGAAAAAAAAGAAAACACTTGTTGTTTTAAAACAAAAAAAACCAAATGTACATATTGCATATTGTCGGCTTTTTTTTATATACTTAACTCTTAACTGTTTTGATTTCAAAAATCATTTGAAATCCACCAACTGCCACTTACACAATCAACCGATTTGCATTTTAACAAATCATCAAAATGAAATCAATGCAACACGTGAGTTACTGTTAATCAAATGCATGCATTACAATAATACATGTATACGTTAATACATTATTAATATAATATATATACACTAATCAAATTAACATATATATACTTATATTAAAATGAGAGAGAGAGAGAGAGACAATTACATATATATATACACATTACTTTAATATATATATATATATATTT
>JAXCLQ010061076.1:10000-73597 GCA_035584115.1 Cedrela odorata | reverse complement strand
AGTTGCTGGTGGCGCCTGCTCTCTGCCCAAATGTTGTTGCACAGACCCAATTGTTTCCCTAAGCTTTTCAATTTCCTCATTTGTCCGATCTATCTTTTCCTTGAGTTGATAATATTCTGACGTTAAGTTCCCAGTGGACATAACTAGAAAATGAAAGAATTAATTACTCTTAGTTCCCAGTGGACATAACTAGAAAATGAAAGAATTAATTACTCTTACTTGTAACTTTAAACTTTTAGATGAGGTTGTGATCTTAATGCACTATTAATTAAAGTAAATCTAACTCTATAGTCTTGTGTTCTTATCTATTTATTCTATTATAACTGATCAATAATGAACAAACTTGATTTTATGATCATGTATTCACACAAAACACACATAAAATAAAATAAAAAGAAGAAAGAGCACTAGCATCTACCACGTAACAAGCCTCTTAAATATAGAAGTCTTACCTTCGGCATGAATAATAACTTTAATAATTCGTAACTGTGAGAATTCACACAATTTCAATAAGAAAAATTTACGAGACTAGAAATAGTAGAGCAGTTATTTTTGTTTTTAGGCACGAGAAATTAATTATATTAAAATAAAAGGAAGTTTATTTTTTTTTGGAGAAAAAATAAGCCTTCTAGATTATCTGATTATGAAAAGAATATTTTCAGAAAATTTTTATTGACTTCTCAATCTCTGGAGACAATCTTCAATAACTATAGTGTTTGAAATAAGAATTGATAAAATTTTAAAGTTTAAGCCCTTTGAATCTTTAGTAAATAACAGAAAATTAATTAATTGATAAGAGGCCTGCTCCACCTGACTAAGCTCTCAGCAAACAAAAGAATATATTTTAGCATATTAAGGATAGATCAGAACTTCAAGAGAATTAAAAACAGCGAATTCAGCAAATCAAGCTTTCTAAAATGATGATAATAGCATTATCAGAGGTTCAAGTACATTACAAAAATATGTCTGAAATTATTCTAGTAAAGAATACCTGTGTTTAATTATTTAGAAGAAAATCAATTAATCCACTCTAAGAGGAAACTAAGCAATATCACAAGCACCTAATAACCACAATTTCAAACACTCTCTGACTAGAATTATAATCTTAAATATTTGTAAAAAAGGGAAGAAACCTTGGAAAACTTTGAGTTTTTTAAACTCAATGGCTTTCTAACTCTTTCATTAGATCTTCAGTTCCTTAAATAGTTTTCAAAATATTTTTATAAGCAAACACATCAAATCCTAGATATTGAAAGTATGCTTTTTGCTCGCCTCTTCGAAGGATCTTGCAGATCAGAAATCAAGCTCCAGTACATGCTCTGGTTAAAAGCTATAAGCCCCGGTGCAGCCTAGAGATCCACGTCCCCAGAACTTAGGAAGTTTACCTTATTGGTGCCATAAAAGTCAGGCCTTAGTAAGTCGCAAAGGGTGCGCAGCAGTGGCTAGAATACCTTGGCCCAAAGGATGAACTTCACCCCCTCTATTTGGTATCTCCTTGGAATACTCTGAGAGAAAGCTCTTATTTATAGCTCAAGAATAGGGAATATTCTTAGCATAAACCTTACATAATTATACAGGACTGACTCACTTTATTATTAATGGACTATGACACCATTGCTTACACAAGCATGTTTAAAGTAACTTAATTATACAGCTAATACTTGGACAAAATTAAAGACATATAATAGACACCTGGACGATAATTTATAACATAATGGACACCTGAACTTAGGACTGGTAGATATATTCGTCTCATCTGCATAAGTAGATGAAGTGTCGATGTCAGTTAGCTTTATCCATTATTTCCAAAAGTCGTGGGTCCGGGGGTTGGCATAATAGTCTTCCTATGGGTCTAGGGAATTTTGAAAATCAATGCCATATGGGTCCGATGGTTGAATACTTTGGCTTGGTAGGTCTGATTGGTCTTGTAGGTGGGGGAAACATTGTTGTCGTGGGTCCTTTTGCCAGTCTTCAGAGATAAGACTGAGATGGAGTGATGAAATTTTACGTGTACTTGTTTCTGGTTCATCTTACTTGTTGAGGAAAACCTTTCTGTATTGTCTGTTTTGAAAATCATGGTTTCCCGAATAGTCTTTCCATGGTGCTGTTTCTACAAATGTTGGCAATATCTGAGAATGGATATAGGAATTGATCTCAAATATCTAACGTTGGTATTCTCATTATTTTTTTGGATGTATTTGTTTTTGTCTAGCAAGACTATACGACAAAATATCGTATTCATCGTTCTAAGGGAAGTGTTGTAGTCGTATACTGTCGCGTAGAATACTTTGTCTTTTGAACGTCAGAATGCAGTGTCTGCTGGTTCTTCTTGCTCTTAGGTTCATGTTTCTTACCGAATAGTGTTGGAATTTGTCATGTCAATTTGGAAGGGTGTTGAACTAGATAAGAAAAATGACGAATATGCCAGAAGGGGTGTCGAGCGATGGTTCGATATATGATTGGACTGAATCATGTCAGGTCATATCAAATCATTTTAGTGTATCTATGACATGAAATTCAATACCAATGGTATGGTTTTGCATCAGATACCATAAGAACCATAGAGTATTCTCAGTGGAGAAGTCCTTGGGAATATCTTTGATCTGGAGCAGCGTAATGAACGGGAAGTCAGGATGAACTTTCTCGAGATTGCCAAGGGCAAAGGTTACTTGAGTGATAAGAGTTTAGGACCGATAGTGCTAAAGTCGAAGTTTCCATGTCTGAGTTTGGAAGAAGGTTGATTCTCCTATTAGGTTTTGTACCTCAGGAGGTTAGAAAGCTTGGTTTGTAGTAGCAATGTAATCTCGAATGGGAGAAAATATGTTTATGGATGGAGGAGGAGGAATGGGTTGATGTAGTCTCTGTAGTTTGTGTCTCTTTTTATAATTGATCATTCATTCTTAAAGAAGGAGTCTGTTTGTGGGTCGGGTTTGTATATTGATATAGGTCAAGGCCTTGATATGTGCGGGTTTTTGGCCTTGAATAGTCTTGGGCTGGATTCAGGGATGGAAATAAGACCTGTATAGTAACCCTTCAAGTTTAAGAAAAACCTTTCGTTGGAAGAATTGGATTAAGATATCAAATCCTATTATGACGTCTCGGTCTAGAAGAGAGGAACCAAAGAATTTGTGTTGGATCAGCAGGCTTGGGAAGAACTGGATCTGGATTCTTTTGCTAATGAGGTTCGTGGAGAACGTTTCATTATTTGCTGCTTTGAAGTACCATTTGTGCTTCATCCAGTGTTCTTTGGGGAGTCTGGTTGGGTTAAGGATTGAGGCGACTCCACCTGTGTCAATGAGGGTTGTGAGGTGTATGGGTTTGTCGTATTTAGTAGTTCTAATAAGCACTGGGGCATTGGGGATGATGTAGTGGGATGAGGCTATGTGGGGAAGTTGTTCTAGTAGAGGAGGTTGTGTTGGTAAGAGTTGGTAAGACTGATAAGAGTCCGATGATTTATCATCAGAGGATGTAGTGTTTCTGTGTTTAGGTTTAGTGATGATGAAGAGCGTGTCCTCTGTATGTTCTTCTTCTTCTGAGAAGATGGATTCGAAGTCTGAGCTGATGTCTCCGGGCTAAACTTGGGAGATCATGCGGAGGACTTTTTCTTTGTGGGAACTCCTAGGGCACTGCTTTGCAAAATGACCTTTCTTTTTGCATATGAAGCAATAGTCTAGCTTGGTGAATGTCTGTTTCTTGCAAAAGAACCATTTAGTTCGAAACTTGGGTTTTCTGGAGGAGTACTTGCAATCACCATATCTCTTGAAATGTTTCTTTTTGTGCTTGTAGGAGCATTCACAGTTCTTGGAGTCATTCTTACATTTGATCTTAAGGTCTCGTCTGTCATAAACTGGACTTAATTTCTTCTGTAAGGCTTGATATTATTTGAGGAACTTAGGACTGTTGCAAAGCTTCTACAATTGGA
This sequence comes from Cedrela odorata, assembly GCA_035584115.1. Lineage (NCBI taxonomy): Eukaryota > Viridiplantae > Streptophyta > Magnoliopsida > Sapindales > Meliaceae > Cedrela > Cedrela odorata. The sequence goes on along the minus strand of JAXCLQ010061076.1, from coordinate 69,675 downwards.
GGAGAAAATGCTGATAAAGGTCTTCGAGAGAGACGTTTGCCAAGGTTTGTCTTTGAAAGGAGAGAAATCTGAGTATCTGTGAGCCAAGAGGTTCAGGGAGCTGGTTCAGGTAAGCTTGTTTGAGATTGGGTTCGTCGAGTCCACCGATAAGGTAGAATCATTCTGACCATCTTAAAGTACTTGTTGAGGTCTTGTGACTTAAAGGAGCAACACTTGAATTTGAAGAACTATTCGCGTGCTTTGTCTTTTGAATGTACTGGTCTACCGAGGAATTCTATATAGATGAAAAACATGAAGGCGTTAATGTCACCTACGTTGACTGCTTGTGTCTGTCAGTGTTCACCAAGTTTAAGCCACCATTCTCTTAGAGAGCCTGTCATCCTAGTAACGAAGTCTAGAATGACTTTTTTCACTGATGCGTCTAGTCTCAACATTTGCGTGTTACACCATGAAGTCATTTCATAGATGCAGTTCCTTTGGTCTTCTAACCTGCAATCATCAAAAGTAAACAGATGAAATTTGTCAAGAGGGTTGGGGATGTAGGAGTGTGTTTCTGGTTGAGAAGGAGGATGTCTTGATGAAGCAATGTCTTCATCAGAAGGATCTTGGACGGCAGGTTGTGAGGTTTCGGCTTGTTGAGTATAGACTAGGTATGGTTGTTGGACTTCTGGTTCACTGTCTGACCGTAGAATGAACGATAAGGAACAGGATGAGTCATTTACATATTGATTAACTTGTTAGACACTTTGGCTTCCTTCTGCTTTTACTTGAGTTGTTGCTTCATCGAGTACGTTATTCCAATATGCTCTTTTTGTAGCTCGTTCATTTTTTGTATTTACTGCTGCTTCAGTTAACCAGGTGGAGATGGGGTTTATGGTCATCTGAAGTTGGTCTGGTTGTTCAAGTGGTGCTAAAGGTATTAGTGAGGAAGGGGTTTGTTGTAATAGGGTAGGCTGGTGATATGAGGTGGTTGGTTGATAGTATGGTGATGGTGGAGGTGAATAGAACGGATAAGATGAAGGTTGTTGTGTCTTTAGCTGTTTCTTAGGTTTGGGTTGTGGTTGGTCTTTGTGTCTGAGTATGAAGTTGGAATCTCCGAAGAGATTTGCATACGCAGATTGTTCAAATGGCAAAGGTTGGGACATAGGAGGTAGAAAATTTATTGGTTCAGGATTTGTGAACATTCTGTCAAATGGGTATATGGATAGAGGGGGCATGTATGCCTATTGTTGTTGGATCATGCGTTCCAGAGAGATGAATTGTTTCTTGAGACTGTCTATTTCTTATTGATATTGACCAAAAGGCATTTGGTTAACGATGAGGTTCATAATGATGTGATAAAGTTCTTCTATCCTTTTCTTAAGTGCATCAATGGGCTTTGACTCGTGTTGTTGAGCAAGCTTAGTCTCAATTCTAGTTGTCGTGGCATCAATCTTTTGCGAGTAGTGGTTCTATACTGCTGTGTTCTGCGATTGCCAATTTAGTACGACTTCTGCTGGAGAGATTTGGGATGGTTGTCCATCGGCTGTTCTGGATGTTGGGGGTTGGATTTTCCAAGCTCTCTTTTCTCTGGTAACTGGGTTCTCTTGGGCTTTGAGAGGAGGAAAATCTTAAGTTATGAAATGAGGTTGAGAGGGTTGTTTGGTTGTGGTGTTTGGGAGGAAGATGGTTGATACATAGTAATTAGTGGGGGTTTTGGTTTGGGTTCTGGCTTTTCTTTGGGGACTTGTTTAGACTTAGGGCGCCAGATCTATTTGGGTTTAGGGAATCTGGTTTTAGAGGAACTGGTGATGGATCTAGAGGAAGGTGTTGGTGTTTTGGTTTTGGTTTCATCAGGATGACTTTTATTTCATCATCATCATCATCTGATGGAAGAGGTTGATCGTTGTCATCATCCCATCCAGAAGGTGCTGGTGGGGGATCTGTCGATAATAGAGGGTCTGTGTAATGGACTACGAACTAGTATCTACCAGTCGATTCACCGAGAGTATCATATCTTGGTACGCCTCTTTTGTAGACTTCATAAAACTCATCTGAGGTTCTTGGTTTGGGCTTTTTGGGTGTTTTTCTTTGTCTGTCAAAGAGATGTCGAAGAGATCTGTAAGATCTTCTTGAACTGGAGCATTGTTGATATGGATCTGCATCTTCTATGCAGGTTGGACAGAAACAGTGAAGGTTATCTAGGTCATGAGGTTGAGGAGCCAGATAAGGTTTCTATTTTCATCAAAAGCGTAGATTTCAGGCTGAAGACTAGAGATCATGTACTGTGTAGGAAATGTAGCATCAGATCGTTGTGCAAGGGTAGAGTTAAAGCAAATCTAAAGTTTTCCGCTTTGTAATCGTTTGAATACAGGTTCATCTGAGCTGATTTGTGCTTAAGTGGTTGCTGCCTGATGATTCTCTTCATAGTTTGTCATCCATGTGGTAGGTAACAATTCTTGGAGTTGTTGTTGAGAGATCTGTTTAGGAATATATGTACAGCTGGGAACTTGACTGGATTCTACGTGTAAGAAGATAGAATCTGTAGTCTGGTTAAGAAAAGCAAGATCCATGGCATGATCTTGTACTCTGTACACCGTCTGGTAGTGGATGGTGGCCATGTACGTTGGTCCTGTTGGAGTTGCGCCGGTGATCTAGACTTGTAACTTTGACAGGTTATAAGTTGGGGGTCATCTAGGGACATGTTGATGTTGGGAAACATAGTAACCATGATTGTGCCAGCGTTTAGAGTGGTTTGTACTGTGCCGATACAGACATGCTTATAGTTTGGAAATCTAGTGTCTAGCAAGGCGATGTGAGAGGTTGTCGCAAGACCTTTCTGAGCATGGAACATAAGGGCAAATCTAATTTTACCGAAGTGTAGATGTGTGTATCCTTGTTCTTTCCAGGTGGAGATTATCTGGTCCAGGAACTCAATTAGAACGAGTTGTTCTGCATGAGTTGACTGGAGTTTGTTGAAGTTGGAGTACTGTGCGTATTCTTTACATTTAGGGGGAGGAGAGGAGATGATAGTTTTTACAGACTTGACAAAGGTAAACATGAGTTTTTTATAAACATGGTAGGGGTTAAGATATGGAAGTTTTGACTGGGAAAGGATTTCAAACTTACTAAAATAATTTATTTTATATAAACTAGATATTTTATATGAATTTATACGTTGTAACTAGAGATCTGTTTGGGAGGACATTGTAACAAAAATAGATCTTCAATTCAAAAAATAAATAATTAAACTATTTTTACAAATAAACAAGCAAATTATGAATATTTTTTGAGAAAGATAGTGTCAAGCTATGGCTTACCGTTAAATATAAAAAACAGTACTACGTAGAAAAGAATCAAACAATCAAGAAGCACTGCTGTTAACAAAATAAAGATTGCATGTCAACAAAGTATATTTACAAATCTTATAGGTTTTTCATAATCTTGATCTTATGATAAACGATTCCATTAAATGTTCTTGATAGAAATATATCAAGTATCAAAAAATATTTCATTTACATGTTATGAAATATTGACTTTATTATATCAAACATAAGTGATGTTTGATTATGTCATGAATTTATTATTTTTAAAAATAGTGACTATATTGATCGTGGCCTTCATCGTAAATATTAATGTTTTACAATACTTATTCTAGCTGAAGTTTTTGTGTACTTTTAGGTACAATAAAAATTAGTATAAAAGAATTAAAACTAAATATTAATTACAGTTATACAATAAATTAACTTCCAAATTCCATCAGTAAAGTACCTACCCAGCTAATAGTACTGGATGAAAGTCCCTTCCTCTAATAGTTGATGGATATGTATTTGTCTTTGAGGTTGAAAAACCCACAGCACATTTAAAGTCAAATATTACAATTAAATCCTCAAATCCAAATCCACTGTTTCTTGCGAACAAAATCAAAGAAAATCCGGTTGATAATAGCATCTGGGATGCTTTCTAGAACCGAGTTTTTCGTTTTCAAATCTAAAACTTCAAGAGAAAATTAGTTTTCGGACAAGAGAAAACATTTCAGAATCATTCATTAAGAAATTGTCAACTATTCTAGCAATAATGATACGGAAAGAGAGAGAAACCTGGGCTGACGCTACTGCCGGAAATTTCTGAACCATCTTGGTGTCTGGGATACAAACCGCAACTCTGTTGATCAGAAACTGCAATAAGGGTCAACAATACCATCACTCTTATAGGAAATTTCGTCATACTATTTCTAGCCATATTAGAGCTTTGCCTTTCTCGGAGTTTCTATGATTTTCTGTGGAGATTTTGTTACAAGAGAGTTGAAACAAGCTGTATACTATATTTATGTATATACATTTTAATAACTTTTTTATTTAATAAATTTTATTTACATTAATAATTTATATATTTATATATAAAAGACCCCGTTTATAAAATATGTAATTTATATTTTCATCATAAGATGATAAGATGATAATATAAAAAGATATAAATTATAAATTTTTTGTAAATAAAAATTATTTATAATTATTTATGAAACATATATTTTATAATTTAAGATTGTAATTTTTTTATTTTAAATAAATAATTTATCTTAATTAATAAAATAGAGAGTAAAAGAATAATATATATTTGTTATACATTAAATTAAATTATTCTGAAATAAAATTTATTTAAATAAATATTATTAATCTTAATTCACATAAAATTTATTAAGTATGATTAATGTTAATTCAAGTTTCATTTATGAGTGTATATTTTTAGTTATTACGTAATAATATTTATCATAGGGTCAAAATTTTAATAACTTAAAAATATAATTTTATAGATAGTAATAATATATATTTATAAGATAAATTTTATAAATATATTAAGTAAAATTAATATTTATTAAATATTTTTGTTATATTTTTTCAAAACACAATAAAAATATTACTATGCTAAGCAAACAAACAAACGAACCTAAGCCAATAAATATCACAAGACGTTGGGTCATCACGCTTGTCTCAATCAACATTAATTACCGGTACCAAACGTTTATTTGGCGACCTTTTGTTTATTTCCGAAATTATTAAAGAAGTTTGTTTTTCTTTTGTCAGCATGTTTGCTTACTTTCGAAATTACAACGATAACAAATTATACTTTGTGGATTAATTTTGTTTCCCATAAGAGAGGAGAGACAAACTTGCCGTCTTACCTGCATAGGGAAAATTAATTCATAAACTTTTTTTTTGGGAAGACATCAAATCTAATCTCATGTGGAAGAGATAAACTTATTTCCAACTTCAAAATTTCATAAATCAAACAAATGCTAATGTGAGAATTTACTTTAAATTATATATATAAGGATAGAAGTATCGTTTGAAGCATTCTTGCGAAGATTATATCAAATATTTGAAAATATTTGTAGTTTTGGAATCATAATTCGCATTTGAGATCATTGCAAAATTTCATAATCTAAATTTTATTTTTTTTATTTTTTTTAAGAAGAAGCTTGAATTTATTTATTGTTCTATATTTTTAATTTTGATTTTTAGTATTTTATTAGTTAATAAAATTCATAATTTACGTGACTTTAAGAAGAAAATCACTTATTTTGGGTATTATTGAAAAAATTCTCAATGTGGAGAATAAATTGTGTTTTTATTAATGGATTCAAAGTATGTTACAATTCTCTATTAAATATACATTATTTCAAAATTATATAATGTTGGTTTAATTTTGTTGGAATATAAATAAAATTTTAATAGCTAAAACCCATATTGAAAAGTTCTGCACTTGAATTGAATTGAGGTCTCATATTGGAAAATTTTATACTTGAGTTGAGCTGATTTGAAGTCCAAGATCATTTTCTGACATGAATTGAAGTCTCAAGTCATCTGTTGATCTAATATGAGATTATCTACTGAGTTTAATTGAGGGCTAAGGTCATCTGTTGATATGATATGAGTTCAACTGTTGAATTGAGCTGAAGCCCAAGATCATTTGCTGAGCTGCCAATTTCCAATAGCTTCTTTCAAACTTAAGTTCTTCGAAACTGCTATATATAAAATAAAATATAATAAATTTTTTTAATTCTGAAAGAATGTTATTAAATGTTACAAAATTTTAAACATCATTTAATTTTTATTAGATAGTTGCAACTCTTATAACAATTGTAATTCATTAAAATAACAATTTAAATATAAAAAGGTGCATGTTAATAGTTGTCATGATTTTATAAATTATGTATAGAAACTCAAAATTATTAATCGAATTAAATCTCTCTTCTTACTAGAAATATTATATTGTGTTCTTTAGAAACTCAAAATTATTAATCGAATTAAATCTCTGTGAATTTTTCCTATTGCTTAGTGAAAAATTCACTTAATACTTATCATATCCTAGAAGTGATTTGCTTGTGAATCTCATAAGTAATGTCAATCGAGAGAGAGCAAATAACACTTTAAGGAAAATATATACATACGTGTTTCAAGTCTTCGTTTTACAAATTTTCAACATTCTTAAGGCATTATTTCAACATGGAGACTGAAATTTATGTTGCCACCTTTAAATTAATGAATCAAGATATGGCTAAAATAGATCGTTTTAATGGAATAAATTTTATTCGTTAGTAGGATAAACTAAAATTTTTGTTGACTGCTCTGAAAATTTTTTATGTACTGGATATGAATTTGGAACCAATTCTAGAATCTACTGCTGCGGCTGAACGACAGAAACAACATGAAGATGAACTCATATGTCATGGCCATATTCTTATTACTCTCTTAGACCGTTTATATGACTTTACACTGACAGTCCATCTACAAATGAGATTTGGAATGCACTAGAATTCAAATATAAAGTAGAGGATGAAGGTATTAAAAAAATTTTGATTTCTAAATATTTTGATTTCAAAATGTTTGATGATAAACTTGTTTTGCCTCAAGTGCATGAATTGCAAGTTATTGTTAACAAACTGAGGACTGTGAAAATTGAACTTCCTAAGTCATTTCAAGTTGGTGTAATTATTACAAAATTACTCCCTACATGGAAAGGCTATAGGAAGAAAATTTTTCACTTGAACAGATTCAGAAATATCTTTAAATTGAAGAAGTATCGATGACAAGAGATAAGATAGAAAATTCTTTTAATGACACTTCAAAAACCAATGTCATGAACCAGCCTAAATATTCAAATAGAAGTAACTAGATTTTGGGTTTCAAGGATAGAAAATTAAAAAAAATCCCATAATAATAAAAGGTCAAAGTACTATGCTTTGCCTGTGACAAACTAGTACATTAAAGTTAGAGATTGCAAGTTTTGAAAAAAGCTAAATGAAGAGGCAAAGGTGAATTCCATTCAAAAAGAGGAGATTGTCGCTATTGTCAGTGAAATCAATAACGTCCAAGACAAAGTTCCAGCATGGTGGTATGACAAATGTCCCACTGTTTATGTCTTATATGATAGGTTATTGTTTAAAACCTATCAAGACATCATTCAAGGTCAGTAGATTCAAATGAGAAATGAAGTACACTCAAAAGTGATTGGCAAAGGGAATGTAGAACTTGTTTTATATCTGAAAAGAAAATTATTTTAGCAATGTACTTTATGTGCCTGATATGAATAGGAACTTAGTTAGTATGAATCTTAATAATAATAATAATAAATATAATTATTATAGAAAGATTTTAAGGGGGATTGGAAATATGGTAAAATATATTTTATGTAATTATAAAAATTTAAAAAAATTGTGTAATTACACCAATTCTTATTCCTTAAAAATTAAACTGTATAATGAAGATGATCCAATTGTATTAATTATACAATTAATTGTATAATTATATAATTAAATAAACACGTTAAAACTATATAATTATATTTAATTACACAATTTTTTTAATTACATAGTATCAAAACATCATGCCCTTCATTATTTCATAAGTCCACAGAGTGGACAAAAGAGATGTTTTTATTGTTTACTCGGAGTAGCAATTATTGGAGAGAAACTTTGAAGCCAAGACAAATTCAGAGTAGTTACGAATATTTAGTGTAATACAACTCAAACTTTTATTTTAAATAAATTAGGATAATTAAAGAATATTATTAAAGTAATAAATAAATAAAATTATATATAAAAATTACATATATTTTTTTAAAAAATAATAAAAATAATTTTTTTTTAAAAAAAATACAAAATTATCCCTAGATCATTTTTACTCTGTCATTGTCGATGCGATGTAAGCAGGATGATGTGACTGTTACTGAATAACAAATTTTTATGTTGATTATTAAGAAGATTTCACTTTCGAACAATAAATTTTTATGTTGATTAAGGAAGAGCTCACATGGTGACAATAAATTTTTATGCAGATATCAAATCTTATCTCATAAGAAAGAGAGAAACAAATACTTAACTTCATAAGTCCACAAAGTTGACAAAAGAGATTTTTCATTGTCTTGGAGATAGCAATTATTGGAGAGAAACTTTGGAAGCCAAGACAAATTTAGAGTAGGTACGAATATTTAGTGTAATGGGACTCAACCTTGTATTTTAAATAAATTAGGATAATTAAGGAATATTATCAAATTATATATAAATAAAATTATATATAAAAATTACATATATATAAATATTTGAAAATAAAAAAATTAATTTTTATTAATAATACAAAATTATCCTTATATCATTTTTATTTTGAATATTAAGAAGATTTCACTTTCCAACAATAAATATTTATGTTGATTAAGGAAGAGTTCAGATGGTAATAATAAATTTTTATGTAGAAAGGTATATAATAGAGGACACTTGTTTTATTGTCCGAAAAACTTATCCTGTCCTAAAATTTTTATAATGATCTATTTATTATTCTTTGATTTAAGAAATGTTTTGTTGGAACAACGGAGAGAGAGAGATGAAAAGAAACCTTCACAACAACGCGAAGTCCATTATTTTGTTGGACAAAAGATTTAACAATTCTGGTTTCCTCAAATTCTACATTCTACATTCTCCACAAAGTTCATCTTTCAATTTTATCATTTTTTAAATATATTTCATCATAATTTTTATTTTAAATAATTTAATATAATTAATAATTTAATTAAGTAATTATTATATTATATTATTTATATATAAAATAATTCATATGTATTATTTAAAAAATAATTATTAAAATAATAGTATTTTAATTTATTTTATTTAAAAATTAATTTATGATTATTAGTATTTATTTTTGTTATAAATTCAACATCATTTTATTAAACCATAATAATAATTATTTTTTATTATCATTTTTATTATAAATAATTTTATGTATTATATATATATATTCATTTAAAATTTTATTTTATAACCTTATCATAATTTATAGAACTAATTATATTTGTTTTATAAATATAATTTTTATTAGATAAAATTAATTATTGATGCAATTTTTACTTTCTCAATAATTTTATACATCAACCAAATTTTAAAAAAAATACTATTCACCTTCTCATTGCATTCTATTCGTTTTTTTTTTTTTTTTTTTTTTTATCTTTTCAATCTTTCAGCTAAACAGTATAAAAATGTTCAGTGTTTGCCCGAGTCAGTTATATAAAGAAAGAGACGAAGACTTTAGGAAAAATGCAATATTATCCTTCATAAATATAGTAGAAAAATCAAATGTGAAGATACAGTGTTTCATAAATAACCATATGCTTTCTATCAAAGAGAGTAGTTATATTTCATATATATATATATATACATATATATATATATAGTAGACATCAAGAAAATACAATATAAAATCATATTAACATAGCAAAAAATTCTCCCGCAGATTTAGAGCACCAACACCAGTTTTCTTTCCTTGTTTGAATGTTATCTAACTTGAAATCACAACAAAACTTAAGGGTAAAAGTCGGTATTCCGGCAAAAACTTTTCGATGCTTAAGTTAAAGTTTTGCTTATTAATATTTGAGAAAGAAATTAACGAGATAGGACAAGGACTATCTTTTTATTTTTATTTTTTTAAAAAAGCTATATGTCTAGTCTGAAGTTGTTTTATAATACGTAAATAGTTATCCTTGATTTCTTTTTTATAAATGTCGCTTTATTTCAAGTCTCCCAAATTTAGTAGATTTCATAAAATTTAGAAATAATAATCTCAGTTACATTAAGATTCCGAGAATCACGAAAATTCTACTTTATAAGTATCGATTTTTCAGAATTTGTGGGATTTTGAGCCATCTTAGTAAAATATATCTGCCAGGCTATGGATCATTATCATAAACTAAACCCTATTTACAAAATACATCTACTAGGTTAAAGATCCTTCATAATCCGAAAAAGAAATTGAAAGGAGAAGAATTATTTGCAAATACGTAACCACTAAGAGGTTTTGGATGTCTTTGCTTGAGACTTTTTCAGTTATCTGAAATGAGTTTAAGCTGTATTGCATATTTGAGCTCTCTATCAAGCTGCTCTCGAGACTTCCATAAGTGGAAAAGGTCTCGAAATTGATACTCAAACCTGATGCCTTTATCTGATCTCAGGAGGGATCTCTACCCTTACTATTCATGGGGTCCTTGTTATTCTCTGATTAGTGTCTCATGAAATCGAGCCAGGCTTTAGACCATTTTTTCATCCCTTTTAAGATTTTAACTTGGGTTCAGTATCATTTACCTTGGTTCACAGCCTAGTGGGCTTTACTTATGCCTCATATTGCATTCCCAACATTAAGACCCATAGTTTTAATAAAACAAACAACTGTTTTGACAAAAACTAAAGATTGCGATTTGAAAAAATGTGCTTGTTTGCAAACTTTAAATGCTTAACTTGGAATTTGCCAGCCTTCATCCATGTGGCAACCTTCAACTGGTTTACCGGGTTAAATTGTTTTTGGGCCTTAAGAGATCTTCTTAGGCCTTATGAGGGCTGCTCTTATTTCTCATTTATGAGGATCATCTTCTAACCATCCAACGAGGCTTCACCTCATCCTTTAATTCTTCTTTCGCATCGACGGCCAGGTTTCTTTGCTCTTCTAAATACTCTTTCTTTCACTCTTTTATTCCTTTCATCTTCATTTTATACTACAACTTTCTTCTCATTGTAAACAGCCTCGCCAAAAATAAGATTTTGTACTTTATGAAAGAATTCTTTGTCTAAGTTCCTCTTCTTCCTCAAACAAGAACTTGTAAGTCTTTGTTATAACTTATAACTCTTTATTTCTATCGAATTTTGGTATTTTTGGTTGATTGAGACAAATGTTAAATAGTTTTCTAGGGTTAGAGACCTTAGGTAAATATTTCATGAGTTGTTGATAACCTGGAGCAGCTCATGATATTTTATTTTTCTCTCTTGTAAACAAAGATGGATTCTGTTTCAAGTGATAACGAGACTGCTTCCAGTGGAAATAACTTTGAGAAAGAACTAGCCGTTGTCTCTGCTCCTCCCCATGTCTTACAGGTAAAGAGGCACATGAAACATTTTAAAGCGAATTGGTTCCCTTTTACCATTACAAAATTGAACCTATAAGCTTATACCCATTATTACAATATTCTTGAGGGAATTAACCTTAGGGCTCCTGAGGAGGATGAACTCCCTAGCTGCCCTTCTGACGGTGAAATCTCCTTCAATGAAGAACTATTTCACCTTGGGTTTAGGCTCTTACTTCAGGATTATTTTACCAGAATCTTTAAGTCCTTTAGTATTACTCCCTACCAATTGAATTTTAACAGTTGAAGAATTTTGTCAGGTTTATTTATTTTGTGGAGTTAGATCTCAGATTTTGCTACCTCAATTGAAGAAATTGAGTACATATATCTCATAAAAAGGAACCCAATAAAGAACCATGGGTGGTACTATCTTCAAACTCATCCTAGGAAGCATAATCCTATAATGGGTAACTTGTCTTACAATAAAGATTGGAATAACAAGTGATTCTTTGTTGGTGGTCATTAGAATCCCAACAATAACATCCAGGTGCCCAGATTATCTGGGGAACCAACCACTTAGAGTGATTTGCATGAGCTTAGTGCTTAAAATTTGGAGAGGGTTGAGATAGCCAAGCCTCAGCATCTAGCCGAAGATCTCTCATTTCTAATGCTGATCTAATTTTGTGAATTTTTGTGTTTTCAAGGGCTAATTGGCTTCAGAGAAGGCTTAGGCTGGTAAGCATCTTTTTCTTCTTTTCTCATGTGTTGAATTATGGTGTTTGATCTTAGTGTCACATCTTTGCAATAGGAAAGATGGCCCTAAAAAAGCCAGTGTCAAACTCTCTTGATGTGTGAAGCAATTGGCTAAGAGAATTAGTGCGGAAGCAATTACCTAAAGGCAATAAGGCTAAGAAGGCCCTTTAAACTTTAAGGACTGAGGCTAGGTTTTCTACCCTCAAGGTTTCTACTAGGATATCTGGTAGAGTTCTAACTCTTACTAGAGGAGTTGAGATTCGAGATGACCTGCTACCACTTTCTACCCCTATGATGGATAAGGGGAAGCGCAAGAGGAAGGTTGTTGTAATAGCAGAGGATGATAGGCCGAGGAAAAAAAATAGGTCATCTGCTCAGAAAGCTGAGGGAAACATTGTTATGCTCCAACTTATCCCAAAGGACCTTCCCGAAGATAAAAGGAAATTCTTTGCCCATTTCCTTCCTTGCATCAAGCAGTAGGTGCTAGAGATTTGTTCCAAATACTCAGAGGCTCTTATTAGTGCCTCTTCTATGGAACTTGTGGACTATTTGATGAGGTAGCTGAGGCAAATGAGTTGATCCTTATTTTGTGTTTAGAAGAAAAGACTTTTTTTTTATTTCTTCTGACGTTTGGTCATTTTTATGTTAATTAATTTAGATCTAATATGTGTCCGTAGTGCACTGAGATGCTATTAAGGTTGCTTCATTGGGGTTGCTAGAGTTTAACCAGTTAGCATTTAAGGCCGAGGAGGTGGGAAAAGACTTGACTTTAGAGAAGACCAAGTTTGAGGTTGAGAAGGAAAAATGGGCTTAGAAGATGGAAGAGTTGCAAGTCAGGGTGGTCACTGTTGAATCTTCCTAGGCAAAATCCAGCAGGAGGAATGAATACCCTTGAATATAACCTAAATGAGTCAAAGGCGAAATGTTAGAGGCTTCGCTAGGACTACAAGGAAAGGTGTCGAGGATCAGAACAGAACTTGGAAATTAAGATGAAAATATATGTGTTCTTGGCCACTAAGCTTGAAGAGGCCAATGGAGTGGTTGAGGCCATTGTTCTTGAGCATGTTAATGAAGGAATTGATCTGATCTGTGAGACGTTTCAAGGTCGATATCTAGATTTGGACCTGACATGGTTATATAAAGCTTTGGGACGTACGCCTCTACCCTCTGGTGAAGACTCTTCGAATAAGGACTCCTTGGATCACATCCTCCTTGAAAAGCCCTTCCTTATAATTTTAAGGTTCTTCCTGTTTGTCCCACTAACTAGGAGGAGATTTCTCCTCTCCTGCTAACCCAGTTGACGTTCCTCTTGCTGACCTAGCTGTTGCTTCTTCTAATCCCCCCAATCCTTCAGGCGATTCGACCAGTTGAACAATATACTTGGTTTTTTCCTTTTTTTTTTTGTATGGGAAAAATGTTATGAACTTTAATATTTATAAATTTCATACTTTTGACTTGTATGAATCTTTTTTTTTTACTTTGCTTCCCTTTCATTCTTCGTACTTAGCACTTTACTTAATTTACTGAACCTAAACCGTTATCAAAGGATGCTTCAAAAACTCTAACCTGAACAGAGCCGAATTGAGAACATAAGGTTTATACTATTAAAATCAGTCTTTTATTCTTCTCATCTTGAAGGGGACATCTTCAAGCTGGAACCATATACATCCTAGTTTTAAGACTTTAATAGACCTTAGATATTATTGGCCTAACTTGAATTTTATTCGTTGTAGTCTTCTAGGAACCATTTGATCCTTTCGTGTCCTGACATCATCCTTAAGACTTGTTTAGGTTTTGCATATTATTACTCCCAGGTGAAAAGTGAGCATAGTCACCCGAGAACCGTTTCGTTCTTATAAGTTTTGAGGTCATGCTCAGAGTTCATTCGAGTTATGGATGATATTACCTTAGTGCATCGATATGATATAATCCACTGAGAACCACTCTTTTCTTATTTGCCTTCTAACTTGGCTCAAGACCTAACTGGAGTGAGTGAGTAATATTACCTCAGTATGAAAGTTTAAATATTGTCATTCAAGAATCATTTAGCTCTTGTACATCTTGAGGTCGTACGCAGGGCTTATTCGAGCTATAGATAATATTATCCTAAGATGAATGTGGAACTTAATCATGTAGGAACAATTTCATTCTTATACATCTTAAGGTTAGCCTCAGAGGCTATTCTAACTATAGATAATATTACTTTAAGATGATTGAGAAGTTTAACCATCTGGGAACTACTGCACTCTTATACTTCCTGAAACCGTACTTAGGGCTTATTCAAGCTATGGATAATATTATTCTAAACTTTTAAATTCTTCTGCTCTTAAACTTGAAGATTATCTGTTCATTAGTGTATTCTTGTTACTAGGAGTATTTTGTTGGTGAAGAATAAATTTATTTATTTTTAAGGCAAAAAAGATTTTATAGATTTATGATAATTCTCAAGAATAATACAACTTCAACCGTTTGACATTTCATGGTTTTTTGACCCTACTTCCGCTTGAAGATATTAGTTTATAGACTCATGGCCTCAAAATCTATGTATCCTTATATGGCCCTTCCCAATTAACCTTGAGAACACCTTCTTCTATTACTTTGGTATTCAAGGTAACTTGTCTTAAAACCTAGTCTTTAACTTGAAAAGTTCGATGTCGAACATGCTTGTTGTAATATATGGCTATCCTTTATTGGTATGTCATCGCCTTTATCATCACTTGATCCATTTTTTCTTTAAGTAGGTTTAGCTCTAACCGTATGTTTCGATTATTGACTGCCTCATGATAGTTACTGAATCAAAAAATTGGTACATCGATTTTGATGGGAATTACTACTTTATATCCAAAAGTTAGATTGTAAGGAGTCTCGCCAGTGGCCTCCTTTAGAGTGACCCTAAAGGCTCAAAGGACCTCAGGAAGCTTATCCATTAGCTTTTGGATGAGTATGTGTCACAAACCTAAGGTCAATTAAAAAATCTATACAAAATTCCCTGAAGCTCAAATTGTCGAATTATTTTTTGTTATCCAAGATCAATACTTGAGGTATTTTGAACTAATAAATTAAATTCTTGATGAACATTGTGACCTTTTTCTCAATGATGGTGGCTAATGGCTCGACTTCTACCCATTTGGTGAAGTAATCAATGACCATTATTACATATTTTGTGTTGGCTCGGGCAGGGGGCATGGGACCGATAAGATCTAATCCCCATTAAGAGAATGGCCAAGAACTAATCAAGGATGTCCGCTTCTCAAGATGCTATCTGGGTATATTATCGTACACCTGACACTCGTGACACATTTTTGCAATTTGAACTATGTCTTATGAGAGTGTTGGCCAGTAATATCATTGCCTTAAGATTTTATATGTCATGGAATAGGCACTCTTATATCCATAGTTTAGGAGTTTCCCTTCCGGATATAAGACATTATCTCTTCTATCTAGCAATGACGAGAGTTGAGTTGAGTTATGCAGAGTTGGTCATAGTTTATCTTAGTGCTTTTTTGTTTTAGGATTTCAATCGAAATCGAGGTTGGAGTTTTTCCTTTAAAGGTAGAGGCAAATTTTGCTAGAATATTTGCCCTTGAGTTTTTTAACCTTGGGATTTGCCTTATCATGTTAGTTTTTAGGGTACCTAAGAGTTGTTTTATTTTTTCCAAGTACGCTTCAATGTTGCCTTTGCGAGCCTAGAACTGTCTATCAACTTGACTGACTATTAATTAAGAGTTACAATGAATGTCTATGCCCATGATCCCCAAAGCTTGAGCTAAATTAATTCCAGTGATCAGAGCTTCATACTTTGTCTCGTTAATCGTGACTTTAAAGTTGAATTTTAAGGAGTACATTACTTCAATCTCATTCGAGCTTACTAAGATCACTCCAAAAAGGCTCCAAATCAGGTCAACCGTGTATGTGATAGATGAATTCTCTTGTTCCTGATCCGGAAGGTCTTCTATGATTTGACAAATGAAAATGTGTTCGGATTTCGATCTTTCTACCACAAAGTCTGCCAATACATGTCCCTTTATGATCTTCCTGAGCTTGTAGCTGATGTTAAATTCATTGAGTTCAATTGTCCATTTCACTAATCAACCAAACAGGTCAGATCAGTAACGAATTTACCTCAGGGGCTACTTTGTTAACACCACCACCTAATGAGCTATGAAA
Organism: Cedrela odorata; assembly: GCA_035584115.1. Lineage (NCBI taxonomy): Eukaryota > Viridiplantae > Streptophyta > Magnoliopsida > Sapindales > Meliaceae > Cedrela > Cedrela odorata. The sequence continues at coordinate 53,394 of JAXCLQ010061076.1, read as the reverse complement.
TATGGTAGCAACTTTCTTGCAGTTATCACCAGTGCCAATGTGAGTTTTTTAGGTGGGTATATCTCGTTTTAGCATATAAAATTACTTGTATAATAGATAGTGTGGTGAACTTTCTTTGTGTCTTCTTTCACCATAACAAAGCTGACTATAATAGGTACATCTCGATTATGCTATTTCTATGAGTTTAATTCTACTGTTAATGAGAATGATAAAAGAGTAATAAAATACTGATCGAATTGATATCAGAGCCTTGGAAATGAACTGAACAATTAGACAGATGTTGATGATCTAGAAATTGTGTGAGATCTGAAAAAGATTTGCCAGATCTAAAAGCTGATTTCGATTTAAATAATTAATAAAGATTTATTAATTATGAACAATGATCTAAATAATCTAAATTATGCTAATTTAGGTTGTTTTCATTTAGATTATGGTATTGAAAATAAGTTGGAGATCGGTTTATTATATATGATGATTGATAGATTAAAGGAGGTAAAAACTCTTCTTGTAGATCTAGATCGAAAAGTAAATTATAGGGTATTATGTATATTTTCTTTACAAGAAGAATTATCTAGGATTCAATGACTACTTGAACGGATTAATTCTGATCTTTATAGGTTAACTACTTTAGAAAGAATCTTGACTCTCTTTGTTGGACGAATGAGATAAGATGCTATGTTTGGATTTACCTTGAGAAGGGATACTTTAGAAGTTCATAGACTTTGAAGAAGACCCATAAGGTTAAGTCGAAAAGATATAGAAGTAGTTTTCCCTATAGAAAGATATACAAAAGAAGAAGTAAGGACAATCACTTTAGATCTGTGTAACAGAAACCGAGACATTCTAGACAAGTATCTGGAATGGTTAGCCGTATATAGAGTTGATAGAGCTTTGGCTAGAGGTATTGAATAGGGTTATCCTGGTCGCCTTGTAGCGAACGTAGATATCTCAGGAATTTATAGAGTAGAAACTACATTAAGATCACGGTGGTTAAATAAAGTCGAAGCTGTAATTCCATATATTACAGATTCTCAAGTAGAGAATAATATGGAAATAGAATCAGCTGAACCAAGTACTAAATTTGGACAAGGATCTAAGAACTAGACTAAGACTAAGTCTAGGAAACTAAACTATTAAATAGTTTAGGAAAATGGTTGATAAAGAAGTCTTAAAAGAATTTGCTAAAAGTATTTAGGCTAAATACCCAAGATTGCCATATGGATATGCAGAATACGTAACCCAAGAATCTTAGGGAGATTGGGAAAAGGCGGAAAAATACATTCTGAAAAGGACTAAAGAGGAAGACTTTACTTTTAAAGTCAACGGAAAGAAAGTAATGCATAACTACGATGAAAATCTTTGAAAAGAGGATTTAAAAAAATTAGAAGAACATTATAAAAGATAAAGGAAGCATAATCTGCAACCTGTGTCATCCTCAAAAGACCCTTTGAAAAGACCATAGGTTCTTGTCAAAATGGAACTAGAAGGTCCAATCTCCAAACTCAGGAAAGCTGAGATTGAAGATGACCTATTAGAAGGAATCGAGAATCTTTTAGACTCTTTCAAAAGCTTTTTGAAATAGATAGCTGATTCAAAAGTTGAATTTAAATAGATGTATCCTTCACGGATAAAATCCGAGTTTGTGCCAAGACAGGCAAAATGGATGGTAAAGATACCGTCGAATGGAAGTTTTCTAGACGTTGATTGTGTCAAGGATATTGACAAAGCAATCAGAAATTGGGAAACTGTTAATTGGGTTCATATTCAAAACCAAGGTTTTAATGTGACCAGTACTTATAGGTTTCTAAAATCTACTCTGCAAGGATCTGCAAGAAGCTTCTAAAGAAGTTTAGAACCCGGATATGAAGTATTAGATTCCATAAGGGACTTGAATATAGTAGAGGCTATCTTTACTTTATTTAAGGATATGCTCACTGGAGAATTTACTAAAGTGACAATTACCAGTAGAAATCTTTCTGAGGTAGTTGTTTTGGAAGCACTTACAAAATTAAGATTATGTGACTTGTGTCAATTTGAAAATTTTATATGTGAATATCGAAAATACTTTTATCAGTTACCGAGTGGAACACAAGAAGTTATGAAAGATACCTTCTTTACAAAACTTCTAAATGGCTAGGATTAAGCTGCTAGAGAAGCATTCAAGTTGGTCATAGAGAAAAATCAAGTAGTTGACTGTCTAGAAGGACGTATTGATTCTGTTATGCAGTTGATTCAAACAAGATGTCTTAATGCCAAGCTGAATAAGGAAGCTAAAAGGCTTGACTTTAATGAGTCTTGTTGCCAAGAATTTGCAGGTGTTCTTGGACAATACGAATGCAATATTCACAAAGAGGAACATAAGAAACACAATTTTGAAGAGAAATCTAGAAAATCTAGAAACTCTTGGAAACCATCTCGATGGAAAAAATTTCCTCGAAGGATTAAAGGGATGGAAAAGATTCTCTTGAAATTTAGGAAGAATTTTCCTGACCATGGGAGATTTGCTAGAAGGGTAGAAAACAGGATGAGTTTAAAAGAAAAAGGAGCAAGAAAATTTTGCACTACTTGTCCATCTGGAAAGTCTGCTAAAGACTATAACTACTGCTGGATATACAGTAGCAAAGATCATTATGCTGATAAATGTCCTAATCGAAAAAGGAAAACTACTAGCATTAGATTGTTAGAAATCAATACTGAAAAGCATAAATCAGTATATGAATTTGTATGGGGATATGAAATTAGTACTGATGATGAATCAATATACGAACTAGTTTCAGAATATTTTGACTCCGAAGATTTTGAAAATTATTCAGATTCTAAGAGTGATACTAGATATTCTTGAATTAAGAATTTCAGGTTAAATACTTTCATGCTAAGAAGTAAAGGTATTTCTGTAAAATAAAAGTGAAGTTGAAGAACTGATTCTAATAATGGAATTAGAAAATTCGTTTGAAGATATAATTAACAGTCATGTTAATTATAGAGACACTTCTGAAAATCCTGAAGTTTGGGATATCCCTAAATTAACTCCAAAAGACGTTTTCAAGAGAAAATCAAAATGGATATTTAGGGTAGAAGGAATAGAAGAAGTACATGAAAAATCGATAAAGGTTGAATTGAGTCAGTCAAAAGAAGGAAAAATTGTTCTTTCTACTAATCAATGGGTTAAACATATTCGAACACTTGCCAAAGGAAAGCAAGGAAATAATAAGTTTAATTATGTACAACTTGGTGCGGTGCAAATCTGTGTATAAGGCCTATTCAAATTTGGTATAGATGTATCTATCCAGATAGCTATTTTGGATAAAAGAAGGATGTCTTTTGAAAAAGCCTTAATTGGAGGATTCCATGCAAATCTTGCACTAAGAGATGTCTTTAGTACGATTAAGCCAAGATAGATGGCTAGTATTACAGATCCTACTTTAAGATACCTGCTAACTTTAAGAATTCATACTTCTGGATTAAAGAGCTTATGAATTCTTGTAATGGAATTGTTATCCAGTATAGGATAATATATTGTTTGATTAATACAATGAACCCTATACGTATGTCTCAGTCGGCCAAGACTGAAGTACATGGTCCTACAGTAGGAAGGACATTACCCATGTTCCTTGAAGTTAAGGATGCAAGATTCCTTACTTGGCCTAAGAGATGCGTGCTTGAATATTCTACATAGTCAAGTGTAGGTAATATTAACCCAAGAGGGATGGTTATATGAGAATATGATGATAAACAGGTTGAAGTAGATCTTTAAACTCCAAGTTTAAGGAAAGGAAAATTCCAACTCTTGGAAGGAGGAAGATCAACAAGTTCATTTGAACCTATAATGAATAGGCCTGTAAATCTAATTATATTAGGAGAAAATAATTCTGTAAAAGGTGAAGCCGACTCTGTAAACAGAAGAATTATTAGGTACGAGGATGAACAAATCCCAATATGTGAGGAAGAATCTAGTACTAGTAGTACAATGATGATTATATCTCGTGGCGAAAAGTGTTGTGCATTATTACAAGGCACAATAGACACTTGTATTTGCGGAATATTTAGTTTCTCAGAATATCAAGAGTATATGATAGATATACTTGTAGATACAGGGGTAATTAAGAGTATCGCTAGACAATAATACTTTCTAGAAGAACTGTGGAAAAAACTGGAAACTTCAATAACAAATACAATTGCTGATAGAGGAAAAGGTATAATTACAGATTATGTCGAGAATGTAATTATACGAATTAATGAGAAAAAATTTACGGTAAGAGAAATATTGTTAGTAGATTATCTCGAAGTAGATTTTATTCTTAGGAATAACTTTCTGTGTGGTTAACCAGAAGTTAGACCATTTGTCTAAGATAATGACCATCTTATTTTGGCAAATCAAAAAATTCCTATTCTTGCTAAACCAAATATTTCTAAGGTTCAAAATGGTTTCAGACATCAGAAATTAGTTCAAGAAGAAAGTCACATCATTTTTCGGATTAAAAAAGAAAACAAGTGGTGGCTAGACTCTTCTGAGCAAGAAAAGAATGAAGGTTTTCTTAGAAGATTATATCCTTCTTATGCACAGTCTAACATGTGCATGAACAAAGAAGATATAAAAGGAAACCTAAATACTTTGAAGGTTAAAGACGATGATATTGAAAATATTATCTTAACCTTAAGAGGAAAACTTTTTCTATGTTTTGATGATCAGTCGTTAAAACTATGGGAAAGGGATGGTGAGTTTGCTTATTAGACTAGGGAAAAAGAATGATGTGGTTATTAAAAAGTTTTTTCCTTATACTCCAATTGAAGAGGAATAGTTTGGTAAGCAAATAACCGAACTTCTAAAAAAAAAGTTGATAAGACCTAGCTTTAGTCCATATTCGTCACTTGCATTCATGGTTATGAACAAGGCAGAGAGAGAATGTGGAAAAGCTAGACTAGTAATAGACTATAGGCAGCTGAATAGCAAAACTATAAACGATGGATATAAAATTCCAAACAAATCAGCTTTGATAAATAAAGCAAGATATGGGAAATATTTCTCAAAATTCGATTTGAAATCAAATTTTTGGCAAATTCGAATGAAAGAGGAGTTTATATCTTTAACGGCATTCATATACTCGAAAGGTTTGTTTGAATGGATGGTTTTGCAATTTGGATTAAAACAGGCACCATCGTTATTCCAAAGAAAGATGGATAAGGCATTTTCAGACTTATCATCCTTCTGTGCAGTTTACGTAGATAATGTTCTTGTGTTTAGTAAGACATTAGACGAACATGTCTATCACCTGAAAAAGGTAATAGAAAAATTCATAAATGCAGGAATGATTCTATCTGAGAGTTAAGTCTAAGGTCAATTTCTTAGGCGTTGAAATAGGTGAAGGAGGAATTCAACTACAAGAACAATTTTGAAGAAATTATTGGAATTTTCTGATGTCCTAAAGACAGAAAACAATTACAGCAATTTCTTGGTCTTGTTAATTATATACAAGAATATGTTTATAATCTCGCTGAAAATGTAAATAGTTTGACAAAAAAGACTAGTGAGAAAGTTGCATGGGACTGGACTTCTAAGGACACTACATGTGTTCAGAAAACGAAGGTACTCACTAAGACTTTAAAATCACTTAGGATACATGAGGAAAACGAATCTTTGATAGTTGAAAGTGATGCTTCACGTCTGTATTAGGGTGGAGTACTTAAGATTAAAGGTTCGAATAATATCGAGTGAATTGTTCGATATGCATCTGGTAGATTCTCTGATGCATAAATAAATTATCCTGTCCATAAAAATGAAGTTTTAGCGACAAAGAATTCTATCAATAGATTCCGACTATTTGTAATTAGTCAAGAATTTACTTTAAGAACGGATTCTAAATATTTGAAACAATTTTTGAATGTTAACTTAAAGGGAGACAAGAGTAGATTAATTAGATGGCAAATTTGGTTTATTAATTATAAAATCAAATTTGAATTTATATTTGGAAAATTTAAACTTGTTGCTGATTTTCTTTCTAGGCCAAAAGAAGAAAGATCTCTTGAAGATGGAAAGAAAAGCTGGAAGTCAACGCTCATGTTCAAAGTGCCACAAGTTAGGGCATATGAGAAGAGACTGTTCGTAAAAAGAAAAAAGACCTAAAGAGCAGGAAAGGTAAGGAAGCTCTAAGCATCCTGAAAAGTAGGTTCGAAGAGAAGAACCAAAACAGGCTGCTAAAAAGAGCATTGACAAGGCTCAGGTCAAATATTGAAATTGCAAAGCTCAGGGTCACTTTCGGACGAAATGTCCATAATGGAAAGGGAAATTCAAGGTAGCTTATAATTCACAGAGGCTTACTGTAAATGATAAGAAGAAATAATATTCTTCTTATCAGAGGAAAATCTTTGATGAAATACGAAGTGAAACTTTGGTATCACATAGTCATAATGCGATGAAAGGAAAATTGGAAAGGTAATTTGAACTAAATATAGCCTTTGAACCAATGAAATTTCCTGAAAATCTCATGGTCTCATAATAAAGCTTATTGTTATAGGAAAACCTATAATCCCAGTATAGGATTGCACTAACTATGAGAGAAGATTATTTTGAGATGAAAAAACATCTATATGCTTTAGCTAATTAAATTGCTTAGCTAGAAACAAATAAGGTTCAACTGGAAGAAGAAGAAGAAGAGAAAGGTACAGCTCATCTTCAAGATTGAACTATTCAGAGGATGAAATTGGCAGAAATTTATTTACAAAAGGACATTTCTATAATAATAAGCTATAAAACTCTAAATGAAATAATTCAAAATCTTAGCCAAAATCAGAAGCATGAGGTGACAAAAAATATGCAGATTTTTTCTAAAAACTTGATTGAATTATATGTTCCCTGGAAACTCTTTACATTAGGGTTCTGTTTTGAACTCTTAAAAAGAGGTTGGGTAGATATAATTGAAATAGATGTGCAGGAAAGGATTATACATCCAGAATTACTAGAAGCTCTTAAGCAAGTTCTGTGTATTTTGAATCAGAAATATAATCAAGTAATCTGTTGTATTATCTCTACAATATAGGAACAAGACGACATCAAACCCTTGCAAATCTAGGAAATTTTAGTTGGAGAACCATGGTATAATAGTGGAATTGCTGAGGATGATTATGAAATTGGAAGTAATTGCCTTTGACGATTACAATCCTGGACACCTAAGGAATGGACTTACCAGCTGCTACTAAAGTTTGGGCTGGTAAAAGGAAAACTAGAAGAGATAATCAGGGAAGATTGGCTGACCCATATCTATGATGAAACCATAGTAATCATTCCTAAAGATTACTCTGTCATCAAGGATAGATTTTTCGTTCATAATAAAAAAAAGTTGGAGACATTCTTGTAGTCTTTTGACCTAGAGAACATAGCCCAACAACACTTTCAAGAGACGAAGAAAGATTTGTTAACTTTGGCTCTCTGAGTGGATCAAAGGAAAATTTGAGCTTAAATAGCCAAAGCCCAAATGACTAGAGATTTAGGCCACCGTGAAGGCCTAACACAATGTCTGTGTACCAAGGCGATTATGACAAATTTTTACCGACGATGGTAAAATTAGGTAGAAATTTTAATAATAAAAGACATAAGAAAGTGTGTAAAACCTAATGTCATTAAGTCTGTAAAATACGCGAAAGACATGTAGACCCTAGTGTTATTATAAATCCTTTATTTTTTATTTCTTTTTCGGACTTCAAGATTTTTAAAATCTGCGAATTCCAAACTTTTGAAATCCGATTGTTATAAATATGTGTGTTTGCTTCACAAGAAGGCATTGGTATTTTATGTAACTCTTTTATATAGAAATAAAAATATTGTTATTCGAAACCATTGTGTTCATCTTTAAATATCTTTGTAAAACACCGTCGAGATCCCATCGCATTTACAGAGGACAACATTGATTGTATTCGCATTAGTTTTACAAAGAAGAGAGCAACGCAAAAGCGTGGTGGATGATAACAGGTACATCTTGATTATGCTATTTCTATAAGTTTAATTTTGCTATTAATAAGAATGATAAAAGAGCAATAAAATACTGATCGAATTGGATCACTCATTATAAGGTAAAAGTAAAATACATCTCAATTTCTTGGCTTGTTAGATGTGGTGGGGATTCTAGGTACTTCTTCAGTTCTTGGAAGTTGTTCTCGTATTCTTTAGTTCATTCAATTTTTTCTTTTTTATCATAATCTAAAAGAAGGAAAACACATGTTAGTTGCTTTAAAAGGGAACATATTTACTGCTGCCAATCACCCTGTTAAGCTTTGCAATTCCTTGAGTGTTGTAAGGGATTTGAGATCCAATATTGTTTTGACCTTTTGGAGGTTAGCTTCGATGTCGCGCTTACTGTCAAGTATCCTAGAAATTTTCTTGCCTGGGCTCCAAATGCATACTTCTTAGAATTTAACTTCATGTTATACTTTCTTAGATGGGAGAAAGCTTTTTCCAAATATTTTGGATTGTCTTAAGACTTCAATGATTTAGTAATCATATCGTTAATGCAAACCTCTATAGTTTTCCCGATCAAGGGTTTGAAAACTCGATTGACAAGCCTTTGGAAAGTAGCTCCTATGTTCTTTAATCCAAAAGGCATTACCTTGTAGCAATACAACCCTTGGTCCATTATGAACTTGGTTTTTTTCTGATCCGATTAATATATTTTAACTTGATTATACCCCGAGAATAAATCCATGAAGCTTAATAGCTCATGACCTGTTGTTGAATCCACCAATTGATCAATTCTAGGGAGTGGAAAGCTGTCTTTGGGACAAGCCTTATTTAGGTCTATGAAATCCACACACATTCTCCATTTTCCATTAGTTTTCTTTACCCATAACCACTCCGAGTAGTGTAACTCTCTGATAAAATTGGCCTTCATCAATTTTTCTTCTTCAGCATGTACTGCATCTCTCCGTTCTGCATTGAATAGTCGTCTCTTTTGTTTCACAGGTTTATATTCAAGGTTAATTGCGAGCCAATGGGAAATTACTCTAGGATTTATTATTGGCACATCTTCATGTGTCCTTACGAACACATTCATATGCTGTCTCAAAATATTTTTGAGTATTACCCTTTATTCCTTTAGAAGATGAGAACCGATTTTCACCCTTTTTTTAGATTTTCATTCAAGACAACAGGCTCAAACTTTTCTGTTGGCTCTAGCATTGGTGGTGGATTATCCTACTTGGCCCTGTTACTTAAAATTTTCATTATTCGTCCATGTTGTAAGTTCTCATTATAAACTTTAAAGGTCTCTTCCCATGGTCGTTTTGATATCCCATATAAGCCTTTTGAAGAGGTTGCGAAGCATGATTGAGCTTGCTTTGATGATGCTAGTACCTTCTCCAACTCTAAATTTTAGCTTTAGGTAATGAACGCTTTCTACTATCTTTGTAGTTCGGAGGAAGGGTCTCCTGAGAATCATGGTGTAGAGCATTATAAGATCAACTACTTGGAATTCAACCATTATGGTTTTCTGATATGGCAGTTGTAGTACCCCCAATAGGTAGACACATGATTCGCCAAAGCCATGAAGAGCAATTTCCATGGGCCTCAGTCTCAAGTCTTTGATTCCCAAGTAATTTAAAGTGTTCTTAAATGTGATGTTAATCGAATTCCTTATGTCTACTAAAACTCGACTGACTTGAGCCATTCCTACCACTAATGTTATTACCAAAGCATCGCCATACAGGTAATATATCCCTACCTCATTTTTAACAAATGCACATAATCGGTACTGAGGCGATCTTTTACTTTTTCTCGACTCTCACATTCATAACATGAATAACTAAGGCGGCGTTTAGGAGCGAGTATCTTGAATAAATTTTTCTCACCTTATTAGAATTTCCTACTAATGTGATTCTGTTGGAAAACACGATAGTTCGCTCTTTGTACGGCTTTTCATGCCTGACCCTTTGATCTGGAGTGCCAAGCTCTTTACCACCATTTGTTATGAAATCCGACAAATAATTGTTTCGAATAAGTACTTCGACCTAATTTCTTTGGTCGAAAAACTTATCTATTAGGTATCCAGCACTCTGATGGAATTCGCAGAGTTTATTCTTGGCGTTCCCACTTGGTCTAATTTTTATAGGGCGAGGTTTCATTAGTATGATTCCCTGTATTTTAATTTCTTACAAGATTTGTGAGAGTGGGAAGTTTAGGGGAGTGAAGACTCTTTCTTCTTAGACATGTTCTATCATTTTCTTATCATCTCTTCTCAACAACTGGTATCCCTATGAAAGGAACTCACCATTCTATTTGCTATTTTGTTTTGTTACAGGGTTCGTTTTCCTCTCATGTTGGAGTCTCAAAACTTTTTCCTATCATCTTGTTTCTTTTTGGCGTCAGTCTTTCATACTTGGCCATACGAACTTTATCATATTACTTTTTCATCATTTAGCTAAAAGGCAACCTGGTATTGGATCTCAATTTCATCCAACGATTTTCTTCGAGTTACTTCGTTAGTAGTGATGGATGGTTTCTGTGTTGCGTATCACCCTTGGTCAACCTTCAAACCTCTCATGAGACCTTCTAATGCTAGGGAGTGATAATAGACATTTAACTCTATTACCTCATCATGATATTTCTTAATGAAGTTCTTGAGTCTTTCTTGCTAAGTTAGTGCTGGACTAGCCGAAAATCAAAGTTTATTAGAAGCTTAGTCTAAAATTCCTGAAAAATTAGCTTTTTATGATTACATCGAAAATAATCCAGCGAAAGGGGGATTTTTCCTTCGCCTTGCTTTATGAATAATAATGAACTAGGGGTTTTAAGGTTAGTAATTGCCACTTTGAACTAGTTAATAAATCTCTAATATAATTGTTTGAAGGTATGGATGTTGCCAGGGATTAAACTAGTAAACCACTTCCTTGCTTGTCCCTCTAATGTTAATGGGAATAAACGACACATCTATGATTCATCAAGCTCTTAAATCAACATCATTTCTCTATAAAAATCATATGTAGTGATGGGTCAACTTTCTTTGTAAAGGGAATTATTTGATGCATTTGGAACTTCTTAGGAATAAGAAGACTTAGAATCTTTTGAGAAAAAGAGGACTTAGAGTGTATTCTCAAATGAGATGTGGGTTCATCCTTTCTTTCCTGTCCTCGTTTTTCTAGTCCTTTAACTCCGTAACCATCTTTTTGACGCAAGCTTCTAGATTATCAACTCTGTTGTTATGTTCTCTGTATTTCCCTTCTCGAGATAGGCTTCGCTAGGAGCTTTCTCTCTCCTTTTGCCATTTTTGGTTAAGGAACATTCTCATATCTTCTGGACTGAAATTTTTCTTAGGTCTTCATTTACGAATTATTGCTGAATTATCCGGGAAATACTAGAATTCTAGTTTAGGTTCACTGATAAATCTGAAAGCAGTATTGTCTCCTCAAAACTCTCTTAGTGGATAGTCGGAGACTTTTCTTTTCCCTTTTTCCATGATTGTGTATCTTCACCTGATGATATTTTGTCGAAGATTGGTTTTGTAATCCTTGGTATATGGAACACTTGGAATGTTGCTTTCCACAGCCTTTGTAGTTATGGGTGATTACAGCCCACAAGAACATGCTTGGACATTCTTTTCATCTTCTTAACTTCCTCAGGCAACCGAATTTGTCTATCTTTTTTTGCATGTTGTCTTTGTTAAGGATATACCCTAGAACCAATTGTGTCATATGGTTCAGGGATATCATTCCTAGTATATATATTTCTATAATTAATTATAAATTAGTTTACGATTAATAAAATGACTTTTATATCATTTTGCATATTTGATTGCTAATTTATATTGCATATATAAAATGCAGAATAAGATCTGTTTATGTTTTATGATGTCATGACTCTATCTATAAAGAGTTATAGAAATGAGTATAGAGTCTATGATTAAATACATCCTAATCTATTCCCGGTTGAGGTAGTGTCATATGAGAATATAACATTGCATAACTTGTATATTTAATGATGCTAAGGACTAGTATTGGATACTAATAGTTGGGTGACGAGTCTCATATCATAAGAGTATGAATATAGGTAATACGTTGGTGAACTTATTATTGAACATGACTAAGCGTAATAAATCACATAGGTGATTATCCACAGTCAATAATATGTCACATAGCCGTATTAGTGTACTACTAATCCTATGATGTGAGGTATCAGACTACCTTTTGCACTGAGGCACATTGTTCACTTGTGTTATCGTATTGGGCTAGCCATGTCTGGTGAAAAAAGTTTGCTGGCAATGTATTTAAGTGTATAAAGATAGGTGATAACCAAGATGGAATTTGCTGGCTCAAATGTTGGAGCTTGAGATCCTAGGTGAAACTGTTGTACACGGGAATAAAGTCTTTGACCAAAGCATATATGTCCGAGAAAAAGTTTTTTTTTTTTTTGTGGATATATGATTCATATATATGATTGAGGTTCTGATTCTATGATTGAGTCAAGGGTTTGACAATACCATAACCCACACTTGATTAGAAGTTGCCAACAGAATAACTTTACTACATGAACGTACGACTATATGGGTTTATCTGATATATTAATTCATCTGTGTCTAGAGGATATGACATCTTGCTAGAGGTTACTCATGATCATTTGAAACTTTGGTTACAAAAAGTTGTACCAAAGAGATACCTAAGAGTTACCTGAGAGTTAATATCTATCCATGTCTAGCTCATAATGAACCCAAGGAGTCAGACACATTAGTTGATTATTTGATGATGATGGTAATTGCTATTATACAATAATCATTAATTTAGTCAATGATATTATTCCGATACTTTGATCGGATAGCAATTTGATTCTTTATTATAAAGAATAAATTTTTTGGTTACAACAAGCTAGCACCCCGTATGCGTGAAAAATATTTCTGTAATTTATAAGATAACGTAAATATAATTTACGAATATATAAGATATTTAATAAGATGTTAATGAATAAATGAGTTTATTCATTATTGATTATTTAAATATTATTTAATCAAAATAGTTTCTTAGTGACAAGTGGCACCATGTGATGATGCCAAAGTGTCAAACCTATGATTAAATCTTATCTATTCATTTTGAATCAATGGTTAAAGATTTAATGTATTAATATTGATTAAAATAATCATTTAAAAAAGAAATATCTTATTCAACTATTAATATAATATTAAATATCAAATGTAATAATTACATATTTAAATATTAAAGTAATAATATAATATTGTTAAAGTAATAATAAAATATCTAAGCACTCATTACATATATTTATATTATTCAAGTAATAATATAATATAATAAATGTATATGTATATATATATATATATATATATATCTTATATTATATTATTATTATTACATTAATTTAATTTAATGTTAAATTGAACAACCAATTAAAACTTGACATATGGCTTTATGTTTTCAAATGAATTAAAGGCATGTAAAGGTGTTTACGTATAAGGAAGAGTTCAAATTGAATTTAAATTCAATTTGTAACTTGCAAGATAAATGGCATAAATTCATTTGATGAATGAAATACCAAAGAAAGTGTTATACGTATGGAAATCATTTTTGAATTGAATTGCTAAAACTTAAGTGTCAAGTCTTAATTAATAAAATGCAACTTCTGCTTTTTGCTTTAGCATGTGTTAAACCGAGAGCTCACTTTTCAAATTGGAAGCAATTTTTGACCGAGAGCTTATTTTGAAAGAAAAAAAGTGATGCTAATTTGTCTTTGCAAGAAAATCGAGAGCTTCATTTTTCTTGTGTTAGCTTGTTTTTCTTTGTTTTGAAAAGGAACAAAAGAAAAAAAAACCTAAGTGTTTTTCAAGAAAGCATCATTTTAGTAAAAATGGTGTGTGCTTAGTGAAGCATAAGAAAGAAAACATATATTAGCTTAGTGAAGTTAGTGTCCATTGCTTAGTAACCGTCACAAAACCAGAATCACCTTCGTTAATCCGACGTGTGGATACATTTGGAGGCAAGTGAAAAGTTTAGCTTGTTTCGGATAACAACTTAAAGAAGTATGACTTCTAATCTTTGTTATTTTTGTTTAAAATTTTAAAATATGAAAATATATATATATATATATATGTCATGGTCCTTTGGGAGCTTTCTACACGATCCATGCACGACCGTAGCTTATCTGCAATGGTCGCGCACTTGGGAACCAATCCCATGAGTCGCATCTCCGCTAAATCGAATTTTCTAGTTTTTCACTATCCGCCAACCTTTTCACTAACCATATAGTTTTTGTGTCTCCTGGGTTGGAGGGATATTGATGTAGGGATGAAGCTTCCAAACTAAGATTTGCGCCTTCCAAAGGTGATGGTTGATTGTCACTTTAAAGGAATTTTCTTGAAGGTTTCCTTTTGTGTAGTTCGGTTTCTATTTGCATAAGCTCACGTTATTACCATAGTTTTTCCTTCTAGTTGCAGCTATTCCTGACTTTTTATTCAAATTCTTATAGACGGCATCAGATGTTAATGCAGTAAAAAATCCTCCTATGAATTCAGTGTACCAACACCAGTTTTCTTCTTTTGTTTGAATGCCATCTAACCTGAAATCACAATAAAACCTAAGAGGTAAATGCCAGTGGTCTAGCAAAAACCCTTGATGCTTAAGTTAGGGTTTTGCATTGATATTTTATGGAAAAAAGTAAAAAAAAACAACAAGATAAGACCATAACTATCTTCTTTTTTAAAAAAGCTACATGTTTAGTATGGAGTTGTTTCATAATGAGTACTTGGTTATTCTTAATTCCCTTTTTATATATGTCGTTTTGTCTCAAATTTCCCAAATTTAGTATAATTTCATAGAAACTGAAAATAATAATCCCAATCGCGTTTATATTTTAAGAATCACGAATATTTTAATTTATAAGCATCGACTTTCGAAATTTGTAGGATTTTGAGCCCTCCTAATAGAATATATATGTCAGGCCATGGATCTTTATCAGGAAATAAGCTTTACTTACAAAATATATCTACGAGGTTAAGAAGCCTTCATAATTTGAAAAGAAATTGAAAGGAGAAGGAATCATTTATAGATACACAACTGCCAAAAGGTCTCGGAAGTTCTTACTTGAGACTTTTCGTTCATCTAAGATGAGTTTAAATTGTATAGCATATTTGAGGCCTTTATCAAGCTACTCCCGAGACCTTCATAAGTGGAAGAGGTCTCAGAATTAATACTTAAATTCGAAACCTTTATCTGATCTCAGGGGATCTCAACCCTTACTATTCTTGAGGTGCTTGTTATTTTCAGGATAGTGTCTCCTAGGATTGGGGCAGACATTATGCCATTTTTTCCGTCTCTTATAAGATTTTAACTTAGATTCGATATTATTTACTTATGCTTACAACCTATTGACCTTTACTTATATCTCGCATTACATCTCCCAACAAATTCAATTTTTTTCATAAAAAATAAAAATCGAATAGAAGTACTTTCTCAAAACTTTATGTTATATATTTTTAATTAATTTGAGAGTCTATCTAACTACTCATCTTCGTGAATTAGTGTGGGAAGATAGGGCTTTGGTTGGCTGTGTTTTGCTTCTAATTTTTGGACTTTAGTGGGCTTTATTTGTGATGGGCAGTAAATTCTTTCTTTTGATGGGCTTTGGGCTCTCATTTGATTGGGCTATGACCTCTTCTTTTTTGGATTCTGAAATTAAATGTAAAATATGCTTAAATTAAACATAAAAAAATGCTTAGGAATATCTCAAAGTAAGTAAAAATTAAATTCAACAGTACAAGTTAATACCTATGATTTCTATTTACATTTTAGCATTCTAGTCCAATAATAGGGCATTTAGAGTGCACTTTTGTACAATTATCAACGTCGTTCCATTTCACTAACTCTTCCTTACATGAGTAGTAAGCGTATCTCCTCACCTTCGCCATCATTATTTGACATCTTCTCTTTTGATTTCGACAATGAAGAAGCACCGACCAATAATGTAGGTTCTTCTTCATCACGTGACAAAAACGCTAAACAACTGGTGATAGATATTTTTGAATCAATTTCATAACTGATTCCACCAAACTTGTCAACTCATACTACATAGAAACAAATGAAAAAACATATACTCTCCCACACTTGTTGTGATGTCTTAGCTACTTACTCTCATTGTTTTTATACTGTAGAAGATCAAGACGTTTGTTCTAATATGACTAGTAGAAAATTTGCATGTGAATGAGTGGTTCACTTAGAATAGTTTAGAAGTTATAGTGTGGTTGATATGTTGATGATATCTAACTTTCTTGGAAGTGTTACAGGCATTGGTCAATTTGTTACATTTGTAGTGTGTGAGTTTTATGCCAACTTGTCTACAAAAATTCATTCCAAAGATTCATCTTGGCATTATTATATGTATGTGTATGGTTATTTATTTGATTTTTCACTAGCTATCATCAATAAGTTCTTTGGGAATAAGGATTTTGATATAGCTACACTATCAAGTGCTTTATTTTTTTAACCAGATGATAATGTGTTAGAATTTGTGGGTACCATATTCATATGGTCAACTGAGTCTAATTTGCTTGCACCATCCATGAGAACATTCTATTCTGTTGTACATTCCATTGCTATCTCAAATTGGTCTCTAACATTGCATTTCATCATTGTTTCACTAGAATTAGGTTAGGTATTAATTATAATTGGTAAGGGCTAACCTTTTGATTTAGGTCAACATATTTTTTCTATCATTACCTCTCATGCAAGCAGCACACTTACAGTGTTCTACTATTTTTGTCCTTGATTTATGTCATCTTAATGGATCAATGGAACATAAGAGCTATATCATAAAGTTATCATTTGTTGCTTGTTTCTTGGGATTGTCGAAGAAATTTCTTTAGAATCGCTCATCCGTACCATTTCAAGGGGAGCCATCTCGTGTCTCTAATCGACCTACAAAGACTTATACTACTTCTGCATCGAAAGGTACTTTGATACTATTCTTGCATTGCAAGACTTCATGCGTTATAATCTTCATTGCCACTTTGCCTGTCAGAATGTCATATTTAAGTAGTAAACCGAGACCATTAAATGACTTTCCCGAATTGAGACTCTTTTGGACTCTCCATCTTCCATTTCAACTCCTGATACTGCTTTCCCAAACACTTCCATAGCAACTCTTGTTACTTTTGTCCTTGTTTCATAGCCCTCAATTACTGCTACTATAGCTTCACTTCCTCACTTTACAGAAAAATGCTTGACAACTTTTTCACCTTCTCTACGACGCTCGTCATGTCTTCATTAATTTTATTTTCTCATGAGAGGTTGGTTTGTTTATTGAAAATGATGGTTATTTTTTCATTTTAGATGATATTAACCTTGGTTTTTAGTTTAATTTTTTCTTGTACTATTTGGTTATTATTATTTTTTTTGTTAGATTCTTGCTTATGCACTTTCACTACTTCGTTGCTTACTTTTTATGGTGGCAATCGTGAAATCTTTAGCTATTGTTGGCAAGAAGTTACTTGTGTTGCGTTTAATAATGATAAATTTTGGTCTTTCACTTAGTAGGAGTTATTTGCATTGTCATATGATATCGCTACTTGTTTCTATAATTACTTTTATGGATAATTTTAGTTGCTAACTTAAGAAGAAAGTGTTTCTTCACCACACTTGTGCTTTTGTTCTCTTGTTTGAGTTGTTTGATTTTAGGTTGTCTGATGAACATCAAGATAATTTGCAAAAAGAATGCTAAAGGGGAAAATTGTTAGGAGTTTCATCATTTATGTATTCTAGAATCATAATTTTAGTTGCTACAATTCTGGAACAATACTCGACATCTAGGTTTACTTCTTCATGTACTATTTTTAGTTTTCTACTTATTTTAGGATTATATGGTTTTCAAGATTAACTAAGAAACAAGTGATGTTAATTCTACAACTCAAGTGAAAGAAAAATTATTAGAAAACAAGAGTTTTAGTAAGGAAAGACTTTTTCCTATTTAGAACATTTATTCCCTTAAATGTTTAGGAAAAAAAATTTTCTTTGAACAAGGCATTATGGTTTTAACACACACACACACACACACACACACACACACACACATATATATATATATATGTATGTATACATATTACTTTTAGTTTTGTTAGTGTGCCTTGTATGTGCCTTTAGAGAGCCTTGAGCATGATTTTTATTTTGTTTGATTTTGAAAATTCTAAGTTTTTCATGTATTCATTCATACTTGAATTGAAAAGCAACTTGATGGGAATTATAGGTATGTGATTCCTATTTTGTAAAAATTGCAAAATTGAACTCTTAAGTATTGTGAAGACTTTTTTGGTATTGTACTTGTGGAGAGGAACATGATTTTTTTCGGGAGAAGAAGTTGTGCTAGTTGAAAGGATTTTGACTGCATTAAAGCGAGATGATTTCGCTAAACAAGTCCATTTAGAAGATTCAATACAAGGGCTATAATAAAAGAGAGAATCTTTACTTTATAAAAGTCAATTGGTGTTTGTATCATTTGAATTTTTAGTGAATTATTTTCAATAGACGTTGTCTCATAAATGTAGGATTGAGAAATCCAAACCACATTAAAATTGAGTGTCTTATTTACTTAATTTATAATGTGGTGATTTAATTAATTAAAATTGGTAATTTTCTAATAAATGAAATACTTTTTATGATAAAAATTTTATTTTTTTATATAGTAACAATTATAATGAAAAATCCATTTGAGAGAATAAAATATATTTTTCACTATTTCATAATAGAAAATTTTACCTAATTTTGGAAAATATATATTTTTTCCAATAAATATGATTGTTAATGTTTCTTAATTTTTTAAAAGTCAACTTAGAAAAATTTCAACAAAAAAATTAAAATTTTAAATTAACTCAAAATGAGTTTTCACCTTTTTTTTTTTGTTTATTTAATGTAGTATTAATTAGAAAATTCTAAACTTATTGCTGTTTAAAAATTTTATAGTATAACCATCCTTCTCATTTTTTTAGCATATATATTGGTGTAAGTAAATTTATTACAATGAAGTGATAAAGTGTTTGGATTATCACATCTTTGTTAGCTATGGGTTCAAGCCTCAAAACCATTTCTTTTAGTTTCAAAAGCAAAGATATTTTCTTTTTTAAGTAATAACATTTTTCAGTTAGGAATTTACTGGGACTAGCCTGGATAAAGGCATTTCTTTTAGTTTCAAAATTAAAGGTGATTTTTTTAGTTCTAGCATTTTTTGGTTAGCCTGGATAATTTCATTTGTGGTACAGTCCAGCTATCAAATCTAACTTTTATGGCAAAACAAAAGGCTTGAAAAATTATGTAAAATTTAAGTCCGATAGGAGTCAAGACCCATGAAAAATAAAAATTTGATAATTAAAAAAATATTTATAACAATAAAGGGGTTTTGGAGTATTTTATAAATATTTTATTAGAGATAACATGAATTCAATACAAATTCTATTCGTACATACTTATTTAACAGTATTATATTATTTTTATATATTACAAATAATTTTTTTTATTCATAAAAATATAGAAAGTATGATAATGTTAGAACCTCATTACATTAGTTTATGTATATAGTGTACTCTTTTTTTATAAAATATAAGAAGGTATTAAGATATTATCAAATAATAACATATATATATTTTTTTAAAAAAATATAGCTTATTATTTATATATTTTTATCTACAAGTTTTCTTCTCCTTGGAATAATTAATAAAAGTCAATTTTTTTGGTTGTAAATAAAATGAGAAAGAAATAGAAAAACATTTAACTGGAGTACAACACTTTATTTTATTGAATGTATAAGGCTTTGATTTTATTGAATTCAAGTTGAAAATACAAAACACACACACACACACATTCCAGT
The DNA here is from genome assembly GCA_035584115.1 of Cedrela odorata. NCBI lineage: Eukaryota > Viridiplantae > Streptophyta > Magnoliopsida > Sapindales > Meliaceae > Cedrela > Cedrela odorata. Next base: position 33,563 of record JAXCLQ010061076.1, on the reverse strand, counting down.
TGAAAATACAACACACACACACACACACACACATAAGAAACTTGGAGAGGGCCATCTCTAATTTGGCGATGCAGGAGCTATAGAAAAAAAGCGATTTCATAGAATCGACCAACTAATAAAAGCGGTGTAATCCGCCAATCAAATTACAACACTCCTATTCCTATTTAGACACTACTCTTAATTATTATTGTCCATGCTTAATTATTATTGTCCATGTTTAATGCTATCTCACTAAAAATTTTGTCAGTAAAATTTTAATAGGATAAAACTTGATCTAAGAAAAGAAAAAAAAAAGAGTATAACGTGCATTTGTTCATTTTTACTTTGTATATTTTTTCTCTTTATAAAAATATGCTCAAACCGACGAAAATTTCCTCCTCAAATAATAAATATCAATTGATTAATTTAAGGAGTTGACATGTAGCAATACTATTTATTAACTGCTTAAAAATTGATGACAATAAAATTTTGATAAAGTGATTAATAAAATGATCAAATAAGTGTATTTATTTAATATCAATCTTTTGGCTCTATTATAACTTATGAGTTTGTAAGTATAAGAGAATTTGGGTGAAATATTTTGGTTTGGGCTCCCTTAACTTATCATTCTCTAACTTGCAGGATATAAACAATATTATCATCATATATCATTGTACAAATATTTGTAGTAGAAGATAGATTGCATATACTTCGAATATGATGGATAACGGATTGCAACAATTTACATTCTCTGCTTACTTCATATACTGCAAGAATCTCAAAGTGAAAACATATCCTATTTGTAAACAAATTTTATAAGGATCACAAAGATAGCTAGCATATTCATGAGTAACAAATTTTGGATTTTACATAGGTTCATTGGAATATCTCACTCCCTGAACTGGGAGTCCACCCGTGACAACCGCTACAAACCCTTATAATACATCTTATATACTCAAAATATATCAAAAGAGCTTGTCAGGCTTTCCTTTATCCTGTCAATCATAAACCTATATCCATAGTTTATAAATCAATAACTCCCATCTATGTATGTAATCATTATAAAAAATTGATCATCCATAATCAAATAATCCAAAACATATTTAAATAAGTAAAACATTATCATCATGAGAATTATTCCCAGTCAAATTGAACATACATAAATATTTACATAAACTGTTTAATTTACAAATACTTTATAATATCCAAATAATCTATCAAGTGGAATAAAGTACATATGTGAGTCAAAAGAAAAATCTACTCAGAGCACCGAATGCTCTTTATGGCTACTACTAACCCAACGAGTACTAAAATGCCTAACTTGAAAGCTAAAAGGGGTGAGGTGTGAGTATACAACTATACTTAGTGAGTAAATAAATACACACCTACATACATATATACATGCACACACATTTCCAAATTCTAGATATAGGGATTTGGTTTATAATATACTTAAAAGTATATACATATTCATTGAATCAAATAACAAGAAAATAGTTTATAGGTCTGCAATCAGTTTTAAATAACCAAACCAGACTGACCATATTTTCTCAAAAGTTACTTTGGCCGAGATAATTTCAAAAACCATTAATGAGTCTTTTATGCATCAAATCATATGCAAATGAGTTCTTATTAAATAGAAGACTATTTTCCATCCTTTATAAAATCACTTATTTTCTGTAAAATATGTATTTATAAAAATACGTCCGTCTCAGTAATGTTGGCCTAGAGTAATCACTTGATAACATGAGAGACTGTCCTCGTAATATCTATCAAATCCAGAATATCTCTATTAAGCCGCTAGGACTTTCCATAGGGTATTTATATCCGGTGCGACACACTAATAGGCTTGCCATGTATATACACTCTTATACTAGCTCCATTCACTCATGAGACCTCTCAATAGATTTGTCAATAGGCTACCTCCTTAAGCTACAGTAAATAATCAGCCCACTAGCCATATATCAATATATGGCCTACTAATCTCATCACTAATATACATGCATAAATTAAATCAATTTCAATTAATGATACAATTATATAAATCAATTATGCCTCTAAGGTCATTTCAGCATGTATATCAGATATATTGTCAACGGCAAACCAAATAAAAAAATTATTCTAATATCATTGTAAAACACATATAAACAAATTCATTTCAAGTTTTCCTTTAACAAGAAAGTCGCTTGTCTAGCACACAAGCATACATATATGTATAACACACTTATAATAGTATAAACATATAAGTATATACACATATATATACATATTTATGTATATAATAAATTTACTCACAACAAGGGGAGGGTAACCACTCCCATTAATAGTCCTCAAGGTCACTAGGTCATTCTTTCGAGTTCTCCGAGTCTAATACCACAAATGTACTAAATATAATATTCATGAAAAATGTGACTAAAATCCCTTAGTTGACACATTTTCATTTTATGAGGCTTAAGTAATAGGGAGAATTTATCTGATTTTTAATAATAAAATCACATGACGGACTTATTCCAATTCACATTTCCATCTAAAATGAATATACACATTTCAATCCAATTATCATATTATGCCAAATGCTAAAATCCACATTTCAAACGATAACTAACACATATTTAACCATCAAAATACTCCAATTAACACAATCTAACATTTTCTATGCAAAAATCAATAGAAATCCTGAATGAAAAGTAAACTCTAAAGTTCCAACATATTCAAAATCTTAAAATCAAATTTTTAATGAGTTAATAAGCTTACCAATAACTTGTAGAAGTTTGTAGAAACCTTTAATCGATGATTAAACAAAAAACCCCCAAATCTCTTCAAAACCCTAATTTCCTTCCTTGCTCCCTCTTACTATTTCTAGTCCAAAAGTGGTACCAAATTAAAGAGGGAAAGGATGAGAAATCAATTGGTAATAAGAATTTGGAAGAAAAGTAAAGGATTTGAAGAGATTTTGAGAGATAAAGAGAGAGAGAGAGAGAGAGAGAGAGAGAGAGAGAGATAAAGAAATGGATGAATAACGGTAGGGAGTTGAATCCCCCTCATGGGTAAATATAGAACTAGACAAAAAGACTAAAATGCCTTTAAGAAAATTTACCTTGATTAGCGTTATGTTTAAAATCGGCACAAAGTATCAATCCCTTTTGGCTTGGGTATCGATTCGTTTATTAAAATTTTAATTTGGATATTTCTTTGACACAAGATATCAATCCCTTTGCCTTTATGTATCAATCCTCTTGCTTTAATGTATCGATTTGGTTGAGTTCATAAATAATTTCGAACTCTCTGACTCGCAACGTATTAATCTCTTCTATGAAAGTATTAATCTGGTTTAACTTGTAAATATTTTTGAACCCTCTATCTTAGTTGGTATCGATCTCTTCTATGAAGGTATCGATCCGTTAGGTTCTTTGTATTGATACAAAGAACCTAATGGATCGATACCTTCAGCAAGTATTGATTTACATCCTTAAGGTATCAATCATTTTGTACATGTATTGATCTTCTCAGCTCTATATATCGATACTGTATGCTCAGACATATATTTCTCATAGAAAATTATTTAGTAATGTCTAGAAATTTATTTACCTTTCAGTGGCTCCGCCCTTTATCCCCCGCAAGGGCGCTACCTTTTAAACCCGTTAGCTAGCCAACTGGCAAGACTGCCTAAGTGTAGGATGACATACAGAAACCCAATTTATGTTAAACCCAAAATATTTAATACACTCATACCATGAAACTGATTTAAGCTCAACTAAGCCACAATCATGTGTCAACTAACCATGAATAATGCATGTATGAAAATAAAAGTCATATAATGACTGTTTTAACCCTATGTTCAAAGAACAAAGTTTACAAAATAAAATAATTTCAAATCATTCGTTCCACAAAGGTAACAAAAAATATATTTAACGTCATTATAATGTTAGTAACAAGGAGGAAAACTAAATCTTCCTAATAAGTTCACAGAGAAAACTATGTTAGTTCTAATACATTGAGCTATATATAATAAAGTGCCAATTACATTAAGATATGGTACTTCTGAACCAAGAATTTCTTTATTATTTTCTTTTGGGCAAAAAAAATGCTTTTTAGAATTAAGTAACTGAACAACCAACTAGGCACTTCTTAGATGATGGATATAAAAATGTACCAAAATCTTTTCAACATAAGTAGATTGATGGATACAAATTTCGTTAGGCTCGATCTACGGGCCGGGATAATATTTTCCCAAATCTTTCATTTAGAATTTTGTTTTCAAATATTCAGTAGTTTTTAAAACCTTTTTAGGAGTTCTAGTTATATTCATGTCATCGACATATACTACTATAATGGCAAATCCAAATTCTAATTTCTTTATTAATACTCCTAGACATATAGGATTAGTAGTATATCATTATTTTATCAAGTATTTACTTAAGTTATTATACCATATACACTCAGATTATTTCAATCCGTACATTAATTGTCATAGTTTCATCGAAAACATTTCACAATAATTTGAATTTGTATGTTTTAGACATTCTAAATCCTTCAAGCATCTCTATATAGATATTGATGTCAACTGACTCATACAATTAAGTTGTCACACTACATCCATAAAACACATATCATGTTTTTTTGAGAATGCAAAATTTATCAAAATCAAAACATAATAATATCTATATCAGATGAATATGTATCATTAAAGTCAATTTTAGGGCTCTATTATAATATCCTATGCTTCTGTGGGTATTGTTGGAATCAAGTGAAATTAGAATTGAGTGGGCTTAAGTGTATAAGTAAAATTTGAGCCCAATTTAAGCCCATGAATAATGTTTTAGGTCCAAGAATATAGATTTAGCCCATGAACCATGCTTAGGCCCAAGTATAAAATCCAAGCCCATTTATTTTCTTCAAATCCTATCCATATATTCTACTTTCATTCCTAGCCCTCAATTTATCAAATGTGTTGGTTTAATTTTGGCCATATATTTGCTTTAGCGACTTATGTTGCTTCAAGGACAAATGTCACTTCAAGGATCGTTAAATCTTGTAGAGTTAGTGGTTTATAAAATGTATGTGTATTTGTAGCTTCAACATTATATTCAACAATATCCTAATTTTTCAATTCTCTTCCACAAAACAATACCTTTTCTTCCAATTAGTTTACTACACTTATTACGTGCAGTAGATGATTTATTTGATACCTTATGGCTAGATTTTTCTTCAGAAATAATCACCAAGGCTAGTGTATTAATAGCTGATATATAGGATTTGATCACTCTTGTAGTATTAGTAAATGCATCTGGTAATTGATTTTCAATTTACTGAAGTTGCACTATCTTTCACACATCATTTTTACGTTTATTAATGTAAGGATAAAAATGAGATATATTAGTTATTTCCCAATAAAGTAAAAGCTATATTTCAAGAGGCATTTTCTTTTCCCCTAAGGTAAAAAAACTATATCACTAAGACAATCCATAAAATCTGCAATAAAAATATCACTCATCGTGGGTTCAAGATATATAATAATAGAAGGTAAGTTAAAACCAACATTAATGTCACAGCATCAAAACAACATGATCCCTTGTAGAAATTAGTGATTGAGTGCGTAAAAGTAAAGTTCGAGTAACTACTTAAAATTATTTAATGACTCATTTGACTAATTGTGTATGGACAAGTGTAAAGGTTCAATAAGCTAAACATCATAAAACAATTTCATTTTTCATGCATCTCATATATGATTTCATATAACAATTAAAGTTCATGAAAATACCTTTCACCAAAGGATGAATTTGATAGATCAAGGTCCTAGATTGATAAGGAAGTCCCAAATGCTTAAAATCTCCACAAAGTTGCACCATAAATGCAATGGAAATGTTGTGGTTGGATTTTTGAGGGAAATAGTGTAAATCTTGTTCCTTAAACATAGAGGTAAAATAGTTATTGTATAACATTCATTTTTACATATGCATTATTACTAGTCAGTTGGCACATCATCGAGGCTTGATTTAGCTTAAGTCAGCTCATGATATAAATATAAAAAGTGAATTGAATAATTTGGGTTAGTGTATATTGGGTTTCAGTATGTTGCCCGAAAGGTAAACATAATGGTTCTATGAAATAATAGGTTTCAACTTACAATTTTCGAGTTCTTGGAGTCGGTCGATTGAGTATTGATAGTTCTGGACCCACAGAAATATGGAACCAATCGACTGACAGAATGAAATTTAGAAATTTACTATTCATGTGAGATTTCTATTGATTTTGAGTAAGTAATGATAGATTTATGTTAATTGGTGTTAATTATAGTATTGTGATGAATATATATACGTAATTATTTGAGTTTATTGAATTGATATGGTAGTTAGATAAGTGATTGGCTATTAACTTGAGTGTGGAATTTAGTATGTGATACAATATGTGCAATTTGACGTAGAAATGTAAATTGGAATAAGTCAGCCATGGAATTTCATTATTGAAAATCAAATAAATGGCACCCGTTAATGAAGTCTCGTGAAGTAATGTATCAAACTAAAGAGTTTTTGACATGTTTTCTACGAACATTGCATTTAATGCATATATGTTTAACTATTTAAAATCGTGGAATTTATTACTATATGCATGTATAGTATTAGGTTCTAAAAACCCAGGACAAGGACCAAATGGGTACGAGGACAGTCGCTTGAGTCACCAAACGACTAATCGGGACCAACATTAATGAGGTGTGTTTGTTTTAAAAATGCATGTTTTAAAAGAAAATGAATGATTTTATAAAACATGAGAAAATAAATTTATATTTGATAAAACTTTATTGTATATTGTTTATGCATGAAATGTTCACTGATAGTTATAATTTTATTCTCCATTATAAGTAGCGTGTTGAAAATGGATGGTTGTGATTGATTATTTAAAAACTGTTTACAGACCAAAATATTTTATGTTGATGCGATTTAAATGAACATGTATATATACTTTTGAGTATATTGTTTAAATAAATCTTAATATCTGGATTATGAAAATGCATGTGCATGTATGTATATATATGTCTGTATTTATTTACTTATTGAGTATAGCCATATACTCACCCTTCACTCTTATAGCTTTTAGGTTAAGCGTATTATTACTCGTTGGGCCATATATTCACCCCTCACCCTTACAGCTTTCAGGTTAAGTGCGTTATTACTCGTCGGGCTAGTTGTAGTTGTCGGGAGCCTTAGGCGGTTTGGGTAGATTTTGTAACTCACAATCGTATTGTTCTACTAGATAAATTTGTTAAATGTTTATGTAACATTTATGTTTGTTCAACCTGGTCGAAACTAAATATTTTATGTAATTACTTATCTAAGTTCAAACCCGACTAGGAATGATTCTTGTGATAATGATATATATTATTTATTTAATATGTATTGTAGATGAAATGATCATGAATGATCAATTCTTTGATAATAATCTCAAGAATGAGAGTATTTAAATTATAATTGTTTTCGAGTTTTAATGATATACAAGAGAAATGATAGCCTTACAGACTCTTTTAATATATTTAAGATGAAAATGACGTATTATGAAGGTTTGTGGCGATTATCTCGGGTAGACCCCAAGTCCAGAGAGTGGCAAAGAGAAATCTTTTTCCTTTTTCTCTTTCATCAAAATGAAAAATATGTCAAAAATAACTCCAATTGATTTATTATATACTTGGGTCAAATTGTATTTATAAAATATTATATGATAATTCAAATTAAATATTTTAATTTGGATTTGACTCCTTACTATTCAAACAAGTCATTTGCTTTCCCAATATGCCCTTTAATAATCAACATATCAAATTGTCATGTAATTTACTCTGAATTACATAATAGAATAATTTAAATAACTTTAACACTTTAAAGTCTTATAACCAATTTATACACACACATATAACAATCACATATTATCTCCAAAGGTGTTAATCCTCTTACTGATAATATTTTTCTCTCTCATATTCCCTAATGCATATGTTATTGGTGTGACTTTGTGGGTTCATTGTGGATTAGCTGTGAACTTGTTCTGAACTCTTCGGTTTTTAACTCTTTGAAACTTCAACGATTATAGTGAACATATAATAATATGCCATAGTTCCTAAAGCACAATGAAGAAAAATTTCATCGAACCCATTCTAGATTGTACGTACCATGTGAGTAATATCCTTTTGTTATCCAATCCTAATCAGGTAAAAGTTCTCGGTATGTCAAAATCCTAAATTTGATGTATTTAAGTAACATCGATCAATATGTCCTGATTTCGTCATCACGAACTATGTCGTATGACATTAAATGTACTTTGGCCAGAGATTTCTATTTCAGATATTTATCGGCTTTTGTCTAAGAACTTGAATCTAGATGGAGTCAACGGGTACTCCCAATCCTATAGGTCAAGCCAACAGATTCCATCTTGACCATTATCCGTCTTCACATGTAAACAACACATTGCCAAATTGGCTTTAGCATACAAGACATCATTAGTCTCGTACTTAAACACCATATGAACCATGTGCATTAGCATTAGATTCGACTATGATGTCTCAAGTCAAAAGATTACATCTCACACTAGTATAACCTTATAATAAGTTATTGACTACATAATTTACCATGTGATCTATCATCATTTAATCACATTCAAAAAATAGTTTCTAACTATTAATCCATACTAATGTCCTAACGACATGACTATCATCGTTACCCACGCTAATATCATCTTATGATATTCATCGAAAACATTAAGTATGCATACTATACAATATTGTTGCCCAATCAATGTCGCTACTGGGAACAATTTTGATAACTTTGTTTAGTAATTAAAAAATAATTATTTGGGCCATTCACATGTATACTTTATTTAATATTTTGAACAAATAAAGAAAGCAATTTATACATATGAATAAATAACACTTTCGTCCATGATATGATAAATGTTAATAATAAAAGAATAAATGCTCTGAAACTGATAACATAAATGGTTTATAGAGCATACACTAACCGTGACAACCACTACAATCCCTCATGATACACCTTATATATCCAGAATGTATCAAGAGAGTTTGTAAGGCTTTCTTTTTTCCTATCAATCATAAAAACCTGAAATAGTTTATAAATCAATAACTCTCATCCATGGAATCATTATCAAGCATTGATCAATTCATCCAAAACACATAAAAATTGGGGTTGAAAGTACATAAGTAATTACATAAAACGTTTAGTTTATAAATATATTAAAATTTTCAAATAAATCTATCCAGTGGGACAATACAGATGTGAGTCAAAGAGAAAACTAACCAGAGCGTTGAAAGCTCTCAACAGCTACCACTAACTCGATGAGTACTAATGCGCCTAACCTAAATGCTAAAATGGGTGAAGGATAAGTATACGAGTATACTTAGTGAGTGAATAAATATACACATACATACATACATGTACATGCATTTTCAAATCTTTATGATATTGGAATTTAGTTTACAATATACTCAAAATTATATATATATATATATATTCATTTAATCAAATCATTCAGAAAATAGTTTATAAGTCTACATACATTTTTAAATAATCAAACCAAAATGGCCATACTTTTTCAAAAACTACCTTGGTCGAGGTAACTTTGAAAACTATTAGTAAGTCTTTCATACATAAAATCATATCCAAATGAGTTCTTATCAAATAGAAGACTATTTCTCATACTTTATAAAATCTCTTATTTTCTATAAAATATGTATTTATAAAATCACGCTCGTCTTACTGATGTTGGCCCCAAGTAATCACTTGGTGACATGAGTGAATGTCATCATAATATCTGTCAAATCCAAGATATTTCTATCAAGCCATTAGAACTTTTTATTAGGTATTTATATTCGCACATTCGTGCACAGCACACAATTGACATGCCATGACATTCTTCCTTATATCAGCCTCACTGTGGCTCCACTCACCCATACGACCTCTCAATAGGTTCATTTATAGGATACCTCTCTATAGTTATAGTAAAAATAAGCCACTGGCCATATATCGATATTTGCCCTATCAGCCTCATCACCGATATACATGCATAAATCAAATTAATTTCTATCACAGATATAATCATATAAATATATCATGCCTTTAAGGCCATTTTAGCATGTATATCAAATAAATTGTTAACAACAAACCAAATAAATATTTTATCCCAATATCAAAGTAAAACATATATAAACAATTTCGTTTCAAATTTTCTTTTAACAAGAAAACTGCTTGTCTAGCACACAAATATACATATATGTATAACACATGTAAATTTGTATATTCATATATATAATAAATTTACTCACAATAAGGAGAAGGTAACCACTTCCACTAAGGGTTCTTGTGCCCTCTTAGTCCTTCTCTCGAGTTCTCGAAGTCTAATACCACACATGCATATAATTATGATTTTCACGATTCAAATGATTACACATAAATGAATTAAATGAAATACTCATAGAAAACATGGCTAAAATCCCTTAGTTTGACACATATCACGAGGCTTAACTAACGAAGATCATTTATCCAATTTTTAACAATAAAATCCCATGACCGACTTATTCCAATTCATATTTCTAAATAATAACCAACACATTTATCCATAACATCCTCCAACTAACGAAATATAATAATTTCTACCCAAAAATAAATGGAAATCTCAAATGAACAATAAACCCTTAAGTTCTAACATGTTCAAAATCTAAAAATTAAGATTCTAATGAGTTAATAAATTTATCTGTAACCTATAGATGTCCGTAGAAACCTTTGATTATTGATTATTGATTAAACAGAAAATCTTCAATTCTCTTTGAAACCCTAGTTTTCTTTTCTTACTTCCTCTTGCTATTTCTAGTTCAAAGTGGTACCAAATTGAAGAGGAGAGGAAGGGAGAGGAAGGGTAATAAATTGGCAATAGAAATTCGAAAGAATAAGCTAAGAATTTGAAGAAATCTTGAGAGATAAAGGGAGAGAGAGAAACATTTTCTAGAGAAAGAGTAATATGAATGAAGAAACATTGGGGAGTTTAATCCCCTCATGAGTATATATAGAATTGGACAAAAAGACCAAAATGTCCTTAAAAAATGTAAAAAATTCCTAAACTTTTAGCCGAAGTTTTACCTAGATTTACAAAAGTATCGATAACTTTAAGCTCAGGTATCGATCTATTTGTGAATGTGTCGATACTTTGAACTCATGTATCGATCCATTCATTAAAATTTGAATATGAAAATTTATTCGATACCAAATATCGATACATTTGCCTTTATGTATCGATCTGTTTGCAATATATTAATATCTTTGATGAAGGTATCGATCTGATTCATCTTTTAAATATTTTCAAACTTTTAATCTTAAAAGGTATCGATAGATTTTATGAAGGTATCAATTCCTTCAGCAGGTATCAACTTGCATCCTTAAGGTATCGGTAATTTAGTATATGTATCGATTTTTTCAGTCCCATGTATTAATAATATATGCTCAAACACAGATTTCTCACAAAAAATTAATTCTTTGTCCTTTTTTATTTATTCCTTAAAACCAATTCTATTAACTTTTTGAGCGCTCCACCCTTGATCTCCCGCAAAAGCGCTGCCCCTTGGGTAACATTCAATATTTCCATCATATTCCAAACAACAAGACTGTTAATAATTATCATACATATTTAATTACATTGTTAATTTGTTTGAATATTTAACTTAAAACTTAACACCTAATTTGCTTAAGAATCTTAATTTTTATGCAAATTAAATCAAGAATATTAGAATGCTAACTATTTCATCATGTTATCCATTATATTAAAACAATATTATTGCCAAGTATACAATTAATTAGTTTATTTTCTTTACTTATATGTATAATTATTTCAAAATATCCTTAATTGACTTAGAAATGAACAAAGAAAAATCAAATGACATAAGTAACTTGCAGCATGTAACTTTGAAGAATTTTGAAATTTCAATCGTATAATTTGATGTTATTTGTTTAATTAAAATTTCATATAGTTTAGGATTTTAATGTATAATTTAATTTTTGGGCTCAAAAATTGTGTTTGGATTAATTTTTCTTAATTGGGAAAAATGAGTTGTTTAGGCCCAAACATGGAATTAGGATCATTCATCTAGCCCATTCATTTATCATTTAATATTGGCCATCCATTTGCACCTATTCTCCACCCTACATTTGTCTAATGTGCTGGCATTATTTTGGCCAAGTGTTTAGAATGTGGATGAATGTGAGCTAAGTAAAGTGGAAAATAAGTGGCATTAATCTTGGCCATTGGATTAAAGGAATTCATTCTAACCATCCATTTTATTTAAGTGTAAATAAAAAACAAAGAAATGATTCAATTTTCAGATTGATTCCATACATTTACATAGGAGAATGAAGGAAAAGAAGAAAAGAAAGAAAATGAGAAAGAGAAAAAAATTAGTACGAGTCGTTGACATAGAAATATACTCATAGAATTAGGAATAGAGGTAAGTAAATTGTATATGTATTTGTATTATTTTTTTAAATGATACATTATTTAAACATGTTTTTGAAAATGATATGAAAATTGTGCATTTTTAATATTCTATGTGTGAATTATAAGGTTATAAAATGTTTATTGAAAATGTTGTTGATATGTAAAGTTTATGAATGAAAAATACATTTTTTATGGCTCTAGTCGTTAGTTTATGTTTCTTCTGATCTAGCCAAGTCTCGTGAAAAATGTAGAACTTATGAGCTATTAAGAATTCTATTTATTGCACTATGCGCATTTCTGTTATAATCAAAATGAAAAATGTTTGCTTTAAGCAAAATAAGTAATTATGTTCTGATCCGGGTCACCATAGGTGTAAGTGACACTAACTGACTGAGTCATTTTGAGAATGTTGGTAATATAAATGAATTTTTGTATTATTAAAAATTTTGAAAATTCATTGATCTAATTGAGTATAACTGTTTGTTTTGGTGAAGAAAGAAGTATGTTTTGTATCACATTTACATGAGAAAAAACTTGCATAATTTACTTACTGAGTTCGTATCTCATTGTTTATTGTAAAATTTTATTTTTCAGTGAATAACACGTAGAAAGAAGAGTGGCCGCGAGCAAAGATAGATATTGACAGAAGAAATTTTTGTTATATGTAATATTAGTGTAGTTCGGAAAACTTAGAATTAGTTATATAGATAATTTTTGTATGTGTAATGATTTTGGTAATTATAGTTATTTAAGAATTTTGTAAAAATAATAGCATGTAATAATGTAGTAACATTGAGTGGATATTTGGAATGTTGATGCTAAGACCATATGTGTGAAATATGTACAAGGGTTGTGACATAGCATGCTAGATGACAATTAATGTTTCCAAAATACATTTTTGGCAATCAATAGTTAACAACATTTACAAGTTTTGGATTATACAAGAAGTAAATAACATTAATGTAATTGTCCATCAGATAAACTAAGCACCAACTTTAACCTAAAAAATGACCCATACTCAAAGATAAAATCCTATTGTCACCCTAAATCCATGTACTAGATTTACTTGCACGTAAATATACCATAGTCTGAGCTGCCTATGGATCTTATTGAGAGTACTGGATGTACTTGCACATAAATACATCACTCAAGCAAATATTGCCTCACATCATAAACCCCCTAGTGTCGCATGAAAAAAGGCAACAATTTGCACAACTGCTCGAGCATGTCAGCCATCTCCTTGTCGAAATGCCCCAATGGTGCTAAGTCATACTCTATAATGTAGTGGCTAGGTAAGTCCATAGCACATGCAACCTAGTTGTCAAGACATACCAGTTCAGGAATGAAAACAATGTCAACAAGAGTTCAAGTCTTTCGCACCCCTCAAAGTCACATTTAACGTGTTGCTCTATATCTTAGTGTGGCTAAAAAGTACCCAACTATAATCTCCCAGAACATGTCTCTTGCCATGAGGAAAGTAATTTGATATGTGGAACAAAAACAGAAGATGCTAACGAATAATCAAAATGAAGTAAAATTAAGCTAAAACTGTAGATTTTGAAACGCTTACTAGCATCCTTCTTGTACTTAGAGTACTATGCAGAGAGTGATTGTCTTAATACTAGAAAGTATACTGCTAGAAAATGTTGCCTCATAGATACCGATTGAACTCCTCAAGATTGTCCAGTATATCCAACAACCACCAATTTGCAAGGTTTATGCTGCCTCTACAAAACAAGAACCTCTCTAACAAGTAAAAGAGCAATAATTACACCGTGTCCAAGTTAGGAATGCTTGAAAAATCAAGCTCACAATAAAACTCTATCTATATCATCTAGGGTAATGACCACCTAACCACCAAAGTAAGCATCCTTTAGTCAAGAACTCTCAATAAAATCCTCAACCAAAAAGTGATAGAAATTAAGACCGATGATGAAGTTAAACTCCATGCATTAAAAATGAATGGTCTAATTGCCCACAATAAACCACATCTCGTTGTTGCTACCACTCATATGGACCTTGTGCAATAGCATATCGTGGACACATTGACTCTTGAAATCAAGCAAAAATCGATGAGAAAAATGATAAGAAAATACTATTTGTACACTCACTAAAGATTTACTGGATTATTGATTATTCGTGATTTTTTCATCTACACATAAAAAGATGTATTTATTACCTTTGTTTTTTCTACCTAAACATAACATATGAGATTCATGTGAAGTAATTGAAGTACCTTGGACATAGATGTATGTTAAATTACTTTGTATTTAAACTTGAGTTGTTTTCTAATTTGACTCGGACCACGAACTCTAGTTTGCTTTTTGTTGAGCTTTAAAATGCCACGAACAATATTTGTATTCACAATCTTGATTAGATTCTTATCATTTAATTGCCCAAGCTTTTGATGCAATATTTCTAGGTTATCAAAATTTACTTTGTGACAAGTGAGTAGATGTTTCAAAATATAGCAATTATCAAATGATTTAAATCCTTGCAAAACTCAAATCTCAAGTTTGTCAATCACTTGACATTTTTCTTGGGTAAATTTTACACATAAATCTTAATCACAAATTTTACTAATACTAATCAAATTCATCTTGAGATTTTCAACATGAAGAACATTTTTCAACTTTAAGAATCCCACAACATCTAGTGTTCATTTTTCTAAAACTCGTCCTTTGGTACCACCATTGAACGTCACATGTCTTTTTGAAAAACTATGATAATCAACCAAGCTTTCACGATTTCTTATCATGTGCTTAGAACATCCATTGTCAAAATATCAAGAGTTAGTAGCACAAGCTTTTAAAGATGTATAAGCAACAAAGCAATTAATTTCTTATTTATTTACCCACATTTTCTAAGTCTTTAAGGAGTTTTAGATTTTGATTTCATGATATTTTTCAAGAATTTTAGAAATTTAAAGTAATTAGGTCAAATGTGACCTTTAATTTTACAAAAATGACAATTAGGAACAAATTCTTTGGTTTTACCTTGTGAACTATAAGATTGATGATATTGAAACTTACCTTTAATTTTTCTAGAAGGACTAACATGAACAGGTGATGCTTTTACAAACTAGGTTTTGGATAAAAGGATTTTTCACTTTGATAGCAAAGTTCCTGATGATTGGTGTAATATTTTTCCAAGGTCAATGTGGTCAAATTTAGATGTGCCTAAAGTCAGCATCTTCAAGGATTTCTTAGTGTACTCAAACTCATATTCTACCTCACTTATCCTTATATCTTTCTTAGTAAAGATGGTCTCCATATTGTTCATCATTCTTTTTGCTTCAATTTGTTTGTTCAAAAGACTACCAACTTGCTTTTTCAAGGATTTGTTAAATTTGCACACTTCTAGCCATTTGTTGAACATCAATTCATAAAAAGCATGTATGGTGTCCTTGTCTAGCTCATCTTCATCACTACTTTCATCAAAATTCGTTTCATAGAGACCGAGTTTATTGTCAATCATTTTTACTATTTCATTGCAATGAACATCTATTGATTTTATTGTTATAGAACTGGATACCTAGAGCTTTTCATCATTTCCAGAACGTGAGGTAATATTAAAAGCAATGTTATTACTTAAATTTTTTAATGTTTCCTCTTTTGAATCATCATCACTCCAAGTGGTATTCATGGTCTTTGATTTTTTCTTAAGTGTATTGGCACATTCAGCTTAAAAGGCCAAGTTTTTCTCTTTTTTTCGTTGCTTCAATTTCATCTCAAATATTCTAAAAGAACCCATAAGTTCTTCAATTTTCACTGAATCAATGTCTTTAATTTCTTCAATGGCAATGACTTTTGCTTGAAACTTTTTAAGAAGTGATCGAAGTATTTTCCTTACCAACTTGGTTCTTGAATATTCCTCACTTAAAGTATAAGATTCATTAGCAATATCATTTAATTTAAAATTAAAATCAACAAGCAATTCAACATCATCAATTCTCATATTTTTAAATCTAGAAGCAAGCATTTGGCTTTTAGATCACTTCACTATCAAAGTTCCCTCATGAGTAACTTGAAGAATGTTTCATGCCTTATTTGAGGATTCACAAGTTAAAATTAACTTGAATTGATTTACATCAATTGCATTAAAGATTGCATTTAGACTCTTGAAGTTGTAATTTGACATGATATCTTTTGCACTCCTCCATGTTTCTTCAGGTTTATAAATCATATCCATTGCCATCATTCATGGTGATGAGAGACAAACTAACTGGTATCGCACCCCATGTTTTTATATCAACAGATTTGATAAAAGTTCTCATTATTACATTCCAATATGAGTAATTCGTGCCATCAAGTAATGGTGTTTGAGAGATTGATCTTCCTCCTCTTTGAGAATTTATACTTATAATGACGAATCAAAATATCAAAATCTCATCAAATAAATTAGTGGCAGACTTTAGTACCAATTGATAGATTCATTTATTAAGTGATTACTAATTTTAATTAATTTGTTCAATTAATTAAATCAACACACCACAAAGCAAGTAAAGGAGATTAGTAATTTTAACATAGTTCAAATTTTTCAATCCTACATTCACGAGACAACGCCTAGAGAAATAAATCCACTAAAAACTTAATAATACAAATACCAATGGACTTATAAAAACTAAAGACTCCCTCATTTTTTGTTATCGTCATTGTGTTGAATTTTCGAGATGGATTTATTTAATAAGATCCTCTTACTTTGATGTCATTGAACTCTCTTCAACTTACTCAGTGACATCACCTCACTTTAATTGCATTAAACTCTATTCAACTTGCTTAAAAGGATCCCCTTACTTGATAACCACACTAACCTAAAATAGCTAAAAAATTCAAATACATAATGTGATGACTTAAAACTAAACATCCAGAATTGTTGCAACAGAATTGTAACAGAAATTCTGATTCAAAAATACAATAATGAAGTTTTAATTCATATGTCCATAGTAATTTTCCATACTAACTCTAAAGATCCTAACACTATCCTAAAAAATTAATTTATTAAATGTATTGTAGTTAGTAATCATAATAAAAAATAACCAAAAAGAAAAACTTAATAATATTCGGCTCCAAAACTCACACAAGAAAAATAACGCTGATATTAATGAGAACGCTTACACACCTAAGAGATAGTTACATTTCAATTTCTTTGTAACAAAAGATTTATTTAAGAATAGTAGAAAGAGAATTAGCTAGAGAAAGAAGGATATAAAACTTGGCGGTGATTAATTATGTTGTAATAGCTAGCTAGTTATTACAAATTCACAAGGCTGAAACAATCTGATCTAAATCAATGTTAGATTTGAGTCTATGCCGGCAAGTAGGGCAAGAAGAGTGAGACAACAGCCACTGATCGATGCATGCAACGTGAAAACAATGGTTGCATTTGGGAAGAAGCCGAATTTCATCTCCATCGATGAAATCCAGTAAGCAAATAGCACAGGAGCCAGCGCCTGAAGCTGATGATGGTGAGCCTGAATTTGCAAAAGTTGCAATGGGCAAAGCCACCATTTCTTTCTTTTTCAGACCAGAATTCAATCTACGAGAAACAACCCATTGCCTTGGCTCAGTTAGTGCTCGATATGTGCATTGAAACACACACTGTAACATAGAATTAAGCCCTAGAGCACAAACTAAGGCACATAACAACGCAGCAACGACGACCATAATGTTGAAATCGACTGCTGGCGCTGATTGTGTTGGTGGTTGATCTTGAGAATATTGATTATGACCATGATAATTCGGAGAAGGAGATGGAGATGGTGAAATTTGAGCCATATGACAAGAGTGAGAAAATTTAAGTGAGGGAAATGAAAGTTGAGTAAAGAAATAAAGAGATGGGAAAAGGCGGAGAAAAAAGATATAAAAACACAAAGGGAACATAATGGGGCCGAAGGACTAATAAGAGCATGCAATAGGCAATATTAATTGTTGAGACTGAAAAGAATGAAGAGAAAAAGAGTTGTGTTAATTTTTGATGCGTGAAATGGTGGTGGGCGTCTGATGTGATGCTAACTTGATAATCCACTGTTCTCTCTATTCATTCAAGCGTTTCAAAGCAAGGAGAGAAAGTCTAGAGTACTTTTGTTGTGGGAGAGATTTGGGTGCTTTCTGTCATTGTACCTATTCACTAACTTCTTGTAATATGTATATATTTTTATCATCAATAGTATTACAATCAATAGAATTACATATACTAATTAATATAATAATATTATATTATTATCATATGTCTTATATATTTACATAAATAAATAAAAATTCAAGTAAATAAATAAAAATTACATAGAACATAAAATAATAGCATAACTTTACACATCAATTCATATAAAAAAATATTGAATAAATTTTTTTAATATTATTTTTTATTATTAATTAAGATGTACACATGATACGAATTTAAAACAAAATTTATAAAATATTTTATAAGATCAATTTTAATATAAAAGTTATTATGGTGACACGTGATATTTTATGTTAAAAATATGATAGGTGCCATACTACTTTTACTTAACTTTAAAAATATAACAATTAAAATATTTTATAATCGTTAATTTTTAATGAAAATTATGTATTTTTATACTTATATTACTATTTTATAATTCTACCTCATAATAATTATAGAGATTTAATTATTGTGGGATAGAAGTTACAATACCTCAATTTTGAACCTATCCTAAATTTTCAATTCAGTGCATACGGTGTAATATCAATTATATATAAGCCTTCTCTATTTATCAACAATTCACTATACACAAAGTCATATATAGTTTCATGTAGACCTTGATTATGATGCTCATTTGAACTTCATATTAACTTCAAATTAATATATGCATATATAGATTTTCTTATTAGCTAATTGTGATGGCCTAAGTGAAAGTGACTGGCATTGTACAATTGCTGCAAAATATGCCATCATGAAAGCTACCACCACTAAAGGAAAAGCAATTCCATCAATGGAATTCCAATAAAAAGACAACATAACTAAAAGTACCAACAAAAGATAATGAAGGTATATATATATATATATATATATATAAATGGAAATTGTAACGACATCTTACATCTCAAGTTCAACAAAAGTTGAAAGCTCTAAAACATAAGTCGAAATGTGTAACAAAAAATTTAAATATATATAGTGAATGATGCGAAAGCAGAAATAAAAAGTTGAGGAGTGATTATTTTAAGAAAGTAAAATTAGTAAATTAAATATTTTTAAAAAATTATAAATTATAAGGATAAATATTTTTTTTTTAAGATTTGGGGATTAAAATATTAAAAGTAAAAACTAACAAGCCAAATTTTTAAAAATAAAATTTGAAATTTTGGACTTAAATAATAATTCTTTAACGTTGCAAGGGCTAAAACATAATTAAATATAAATTTTGATTTAACTTATAATTATAATTATTTTATATTTAAATTTAAAAATTAGAGGTCCAAAGCCCCACTAGACTATACTGTAGCTCAGCCCCGTATATGTATTATACGAAAAATTAGACGAAGAAAGTGAAAAAGTTGAAAATTGTAACAAAAGAGTTACAAAAATGTACCAAATATAGATATGAACCGCATGTACCGTAGCATGACCCAGAGATAAGAATGTAAATTATAAAATTTGAAAGTTGTTATCCTTCTGGTGTTGGCCCAAATTTAGATAGGACGGAGTCATGAAATTGACATCCATTATTATACTAACTTCATAGTAACCCGTGACCGATAAATAGTCCTTTCAATCATTCAGAATGGGAAGAAAAAGTTGGAACACGTGGCGCTATGGCAGTCACCAATTGAGCCAAAGAAATGCGGCCTGGTCAACTTGTCTTCGGGGTAATGATTCAAAAAATGATCAAAACTTAGAATGGAATACCTCAACTCGGTGGTTTTTAACTTTATAGATAATAAAGGCGTGTATAATGGATTTCAGTTCTGGTTTTATTACATATTTTAAATTAATAGATTTTTAAATTTTATAATTAAAATCTATTACATTTAATAAGATATTTTTTTCGATTCTAATTTAATTTTAATTTAAAAATAAGATACTATATTTATCAATTATTTAAAATTTAAAAATTTTTAACTTCATAAAAGATTCTTAAAAAAATAAAATTAATAATATTAAATTATAAAAATATTGTATGCATGAAAAAAAAAATAAGTAAATAAAAATGAAGAGAAATAAGTTATTAAAGAGAATTAATATACGATAAATTATTTTTAAAAAATATTGTATTATTACTCGAATTAATATTATACATCACTAAAAAAAATTAATTTTTTTATGATAGTATAATTATATATCTAATAATATTATACCATGTATATATTTATTTATTATAATTGTTAACTTGTTCAATAATTTTAAAATAAATATATGTACATCACAGTTTTATTAAAATACTATACAAATAACATGATAAATTAAGTTAAATAAAATATTATAAACACATTAATTAATTATTTTTATGAAACTCAACGAATAAAGAGTATTATCTTTAATAACATGTTTGCTAAACCAAATATAAATACATTACGTGAAAATTATATTTGCACAAATTCAATAATAGTTTCAATTGTTTGTGTTGTGTTTCATATAGAAGTATTTATTTAAAATAAATGAAATTAATTTTTCGTAATATAGTGAAAAGTTTCTAATGTTATGGTTTTATTAACTGAATAATTTAATGAATAAAAAACTTCAAATGTTATGAATTTGTATTTATTTTACCTCTAAAAAATAAATTATGTTAAATAAAATATTTAAAATAAATTGTCTAACTTTGTATATATAGTTTAATGGTTAAAAATTTGTATTTGAACATAAGGTAGAGCTCAATTCCTTTAACTTTAAAATTAATTTTTTATTTTTAAAATTGAACCTGTTTTTCGGTTCTATTTTAGTTCCTCAATTTTTAGAACTGGAACATACCCTAAATGTTTAGAATCGAAACTTACCTTAAAATAATCGATTTCAGTTTAGAATTAATTTTTTTTAATTCGGTTATAAGAGATTCTGAGTAAAACTGGAATCGTTGCACAAGCCTAATAAATAAACAAACATATGACAGGTGATGAGAATATAAAACGTCATATTTTTCTTCCTTAATGTTTAGTCTTTTATACTTAATTAGTACTTAAATGTACTTATTATTCTTATATTTTGATTTAAGACCCAAATGGAGGCGTTAAGTGCAAAACGAAGTTAATTGGGTTATTTTTGATAGTTTCGGCATTACTTCGTATTCTGAGAGTTACTCTCTCATCCAAACTTCAATTGAGATGATTCAAAATGTTATGGAATGCCAAGAAAAGCCTTACAACTTTCATGTTTTGAGTTTTGAGACATACAGGCCGCATCAAGGTCGAAATCGGGCTTGAATTTGCTGCACCTGTATTGTTGATATTCTGGAAGGTCCCTTAACCTGCAATTCTAAAACACGGATTTAACGCAGTTTATATTCGAAAGTTGTCAGATCTGGTGCACAAAGATTCCAGCTAAAATCACTACTTTCCTAGTTAGATTAGGACTTTATTTTATTTTTGATATTTTTCTTAATTAGTCAAATTTGGAGATTGCTATTTTAGGATAATGTTTAGAGTATTTTTAGGGATTTTGTATGGAAGGTAAATAAATAACAAGTAAAATGAGGGAAAAAATATCAAACCTAATACACACATCTCTCCCTTCTCTTCTCTAACTTTTCTTTCGAGTTTTATCATGGAATTGCATGACTAAATTTTTATAATTGGTCAAAGAAAACGGAAGCCTCGAAATCAATAAAACTGTGAGATCTAATTTATTTTTATTGTTCAATTTATGTTTTGAGCATTGGATGTTCTTCTGTGCTTATTTTTATGATTATCTCATTTAATTACTAGGAAGCCTACTAGTTTATTATTCGTTGGAATATACTGCTATGTTAAAAATCAATTCCGTAATTATTTGATCCCTCTAATTTGTAAAGCAACTAAATTTTAATAATTTACTGCGTTACAAATTATTAGATTATAAGAAGAACGCTCGACTAAATTAAATGCAGCTATTTGTGCTTTTGTTGTTTAGCTTCATTGATCTCTCTATGATAAGAATACAAAATGTCATATTTTTCTCTCTTAATATTTAGTTTTTTATATTTAATTGGTGCCTAAATATACTCATTATTCTTATTATTTTGATTTAGGACACAATTGGAGGCGTTAAGTGCAAAACAAAGTTAATTGGGTGATTTTGGATAGTTTTGACTTTACTTCATAATATGAGCGTAACTTTCTCATTCGAGCTCCGATTGAGATGATTCAAGTTGATATAAAACGAATAAAAAAAGCTCTACAACTTTCATGTTTTGAGTTTTGAGATATAAGGGTTGTATACAGGTCGAAATCGAGTTTAAATTTGCTATAGTTATACTGTTGACGTTCTGGAATGTCCCTTAACTTGCAATTCTAAAATGCGGATTTTATGCAGTATATTTTTGGAAGTTTTAAGATATGGTGCACAAAAATTCTAGTCGAAATCACCACCTTTTTAGTTATATTAGAACTTTATTTTATTTTAATAGTTCCCTCATTAGATCAGTACTTTTCTAATTATATTAAAACTTTAATTTATTTATTAATTAGTCATATTTGGAGATTGTTATTTTAGGATAATATTTAGAATATTTTTAGGATTTTGTAGGCTTGGAAGAAAAAAAATAACGTGTAAAAAAGAGAGTAAAAAGGGTAGACTTGATAGATGCCTCTCTCTCTCCCCTCTTTTCTTTAATTTCTCTTTCAAGTTTCAGCATAGCCTTACGCGGCTAAACTTTTATAATTGGTCAAAGGAAACAGAAGCATCGGAATCAATCAAATTGTGAGATCTAATTTGTTTTTATTGTTCAATTTATGCTTTGAATATTGGATGTTCTTCTGTGCTTATTTTCATAATTGTCTTGTTTAATTACTAGGAGGCATACTAGTTTATTATTCGTTGCAATCTACCGCTAGGTTAGAAATCAATTTCGTAATTGATTGATCTTTCTAATTTATGAAGCAACTAAGATTTAACAATTCGCTGCGTCATAAATA
This sequence comes from Cedrela odorata, assembly GCA_035584115.1. NCBI lineage: Eukaryota > Viridiplantae > Streptophyta > Magnoliopsida > Sapindales > Meliaceae > Cedrela > Cedrela odorata. The sequence goes on along the minus strand of JAXCLQ010061076.1, from coordinate 10,035 downwards.
TTTAGATCTTAGGAAGAACACTTGACTAAATTTAA